>JANHFO010001797.1:101285-116711 GCA_032468095.1 Pareas carinatus
CAAGAAGCGGGTTTCAGGCGTGAGAGGCAGAGCTCGCTCTCTCACGTCCTGTTGCCTCCAGAACAGGAAGTCGAATCATCAGATGCCTTCATATATCCTCATGATGTTGCTTTTGCCATATGTTCAATATGCTTCAGAGATAGCCTAGCTCCATCTTTAGCTGTTCTAGTTTTAAAACAATGTTTTTCATCTTTCCTCAACAGCTTTGTAGGACACATTATTTACTGAATTACACTACCTCTTAATTTTGCTGCCATACTGGAGGAATGCATGCTATCCCAGTGGAAGAATGCACACTAAGCTAAGCTGAAGAAGCCCCTTTTAGAGTTGGATTTTGCCACTTTATTAGAGTAAATACTTTAGCATATCTGAGTATATGTGGAAGTTAAATACCAGTGTCACACTAACTTGCCAGAATAAACTGATTCTTGTATCATGAGGCCTTCTCATATTTTCCCAACACTAGTAAGCAGTAAATCAGAAACCAATCCATGCTGACTAGCCATAATAATGTAGTAGTTTGCCATGCTAAACTCTGCCCATCACAGCAATAGGCATTCTGCTGTTGATAGATTAGAGAAGATCAAATTTGCTTTTCTTTCTCTCCAAGTAGTCGATTAAAGCAATTTCATTTTTTTTTACCCTGAATGATTGGGCTATCTATACAAACATATCCTTTCATAACATCCATTAGATTCAAATCCGTTAATTCTTCAGTGACCTGGTACAGTTTTTGAAGTTTCCTATCCAGTAACCTAACCCTCAGATTCACAATTGTTAAAATTGTATAATATTTTGTGTCCAGGATATTTGTGTTTAGAACTTGTCTAATAGTATAATTTAAGCCTTCTAGGGAGCCATAATTAATAGATTTCATGGACTCAATTGTAAAATGTGTAAACAGAAGAAAGAGCCAATGTAATAATTGTATTTGAATGAAATCAATGTCTGAAAAGAATCAAAATAAAAGAATGCACAATTCTGCCAACATATCATCTATTAAATTTATAATTTTGCAAAATAAAATAATGATCAGATTAAAGTGAAAAAGATAATGGGGAAAGTATTTTTTCATAGAAACAAAAATGTTCTTGCAAATAACATGTATATTTTTATAGTATGTATTAAAATGAAATTTTAACCAGTCTTCTATGAAAGTAGGTAAAAGCATCTGGAACAAGTCATTGATAATAAGCAATATTTCAAGGTAGATGTCATTATATTATCAATTATCAATCCACCTTTCTAAATTGCCACTTACAGCAACATTCAAAACTGGCATTCTAATTAGACAGAAATTCTTTTAAAGAGGCAAACTTTTAATTAAGTCGACTTATCTTATGTTTAAACCACATCAAGTATTCTTCTAATCTTGGTCTCTTTTTCACCTTTTTTAAAGCCTTATAATAAGCTTCAATTTTACTGATTGATTCAGCACACATTTCTGAGGTAACAGTTTTAATCACCCAATAACCTTGAATGTTGGATAGTTAATTAACAACATGTAATTCTGAGTCATTGATTAGAAAAGAAGAGTATATCCAAACAAGACATTAGATCATTTCATTACTTCAAAAGATTAGCAATTTCTTAGGAAGAAAGATCAAAGTGTTCATATTAAATTTTGGAAATTAGTAAGCTTTCTTTTTATATGATAAGTCATGGACTTCCTAAGTTTACTAAGTATCCCACTTGCTATTTAAGCAAACCTAGATATATAAAAGATAGGCACTGAACATATGAAGAGGCCCCTTTTGCTTTTTCTGTTTATGGGAAAGCCCAACCCCACTTTCAAAGAAGCATTATTTTAACTCCATTCAGATGTTATCAATATGGAGCATTCAACATATGTATAATGAAGTTAAGTCCTGTATCCTGCTGATATCACTCAGATGCTGTCAGTTCTCACTAACACTAGCCCATGTCTGCAGAAAGGAAGATCCCATGATGAAGGGCACTGGCAATGAGGTTCTGGATCACATAGAAGGCAATGTCCATACAATTACATGCACAAAGGCTTCAGTCATGCTTGTCCTTGTGCTTTCATCAATAGTCAATATAAAAGGCCACTGGAACGATGCTAACAGCAGGTAGGCTTATACTGAATACTCATCACATGAATACTTTATATTTAAGAAAGCTTGAATGGAACTCCTGTTTCATCATCAATAAGGGATCACGTGAACCCAGAACACGGCAATCGTCGTAAATATGAATCAGTTGAATTTTTATCAGGTGATCATGGGGATACTACAACGGTCGTAAGTATGAAAAATGGCCATAAGTCACTTTTTTCAGTGACATTGTAACATCGAACTGTTGTAAGTTGAGAACTACCTGCACTAGACTGGGTGTCATCTAGTATATTTTAAATATTGCTAGTATGTTTAATTCTACAGACCATCAATTTTCTGTACAAATTATTAAATACTAATTAAACAAAGAAAGGAAAAGAAAGAAATGACATACTTTTAGCATAAATTGTCTTTCTAAAATACACAATTACTAAACTTCAAAGTCCATTTACATAACAATGATTTTTCAGTTTTTGTCATTATAATATCTGAAATCAGCCTTCCCAGCTTGTTTCTTTTTGATTGTGTCAAATTTTTCTTGTCATAATTCTAAAACATCTTAATATTTTTTAATGATTATATGCAATACTTACTATACTTGCCTTTGGAGAGGATTTTATTTTTCTAAAACTTTGCCGACACATTACATAATACAGTCTGTATTGTGAGATAAACACTTTTAGCAGGGCTTCAAACTCAGCTATAAGAACCCAGACTTGATATATAAGTAAACAGAAATTTGATTTTCAATACTGTATTTAAGATTCATATTCCTTGTTAAGTCTATTCATATTATGAAAGTGATTGGAAACAATTTCAATGATTTATTTTTGCAAGACCATGCAATTTATCTTAAATATAATTATGTAATTTATAATATTAATGCCAGATGTCAGATTTAGTCTGTTCTTATAATATACTTGAACAATTATTATGTTTTTCTTTAAACCACAGTGCTAATTTAAAAACTCTAGAAGAAAGCAGAGTGCCTCATCTTCAAGTCCTGCTTTAGTGGGAAATTTTCTACAACTGTGTGTGTGTGTGTTTGCATTGTGTTTGTGTGTGCCATGCTTTCAGGACTTTGCATGGATACTAAACCTGGATGTTAATTTGGTGTTACTTGCTTATAGAATTATAAGAAGCAATGTCTACAACTTTGGGACTTCTACTTTGGAGATTGCCCATAATGCTGATGTCAAACTGCATATAAATCCATTTGAGATCTTTGTCTATTGTAATTTTCCCAGAGTTCTTGAAATGGTCTTGAGTTTATCCCAGTGCTTAGGAGCCCATGTTATGCAACCATCAAGATAGACTTATAGTGAAAGCTGTGGCTTTCCTTTTAGATGCAGTTTAGTAGTTATAATCCACCATGGACTGAATTGCTGTAATGGCCTTTACACTAGAATATCTCAAGCTACTGTTCTATAGTTTCAGCTACTGCAAAAGTCCATTAATTTCTGACAAAGACAGATCTTTAGTAAATGCTTCATTTAAGTGGTTCAATGCCATTATCAGCTAAAATTTACAAAGGAAAAAAACGCAAATCAAAGTTGCCATGTTTTTTGTACTATGTCTATTTTGGTGTCAGACGTTAATTCTCATCCTTGTTTTTCTCATGCTCATCAGTCAATCATACTGTACTTTTGATTTCTGATACTAAAATAAATCCAAATGTTTTTGAATATTTTGAATCAGAAGTCACATGGTCCACAAACCTAGAACCACACACACATCTTGAATAACTATAACATAGGAGATCCTGAGAAAAATTCAGAAAAGTTCAGGTAGGAATTCACATTTATTTTATTATCAAAAATGGGCAAGTTTTTGCATCTTCCATAATGTTTATATTTTTATTATCTTGTACTCAAAAAGAATGAGAGATTAAAGTATATCTTTATTTCTAAGGTTTTAATTGAAAAAGTTATACTGTAGTCACTTTTTAGTCTTAATGATAGATACTAAAAATAAAGCATTTAAGACCTATAATAAGTTTAATGATATCCTTGTCCTGAAACTTGACTTTGACCATTGAACATGATAGAATACAGATGAATATTACTTTTTCCCTTCATTTATATACTTTATTTATTTGATATATATTTGGCACCAAAAAAAAATCATCCTCACCAGAAGAAAGCGTGTGTTAAAATTATTAAATTGGTGAAGAGAAAATATTTCTCTTCAACTAACCCTCCAATTACTTAGAAGCAATAGGCAGAAAGAATTCATGTGATGCTCTTTTAAGAAAAACTAATCTGCTCTCCAGTTGCAGCAAATTTCAACCACATTTGAACAGTAAAGATCACATTTCTGTGCTGTAGGTAGATGGCTCCAGCTGTATTCATATGATGCTTTGTATATGTCTGCAGTGGTCCTTTTACAGGAGGGCTAAGCTGTCTTGAAATATAATAGCATCCAGGTCCAGTATTTTATGTTTGTTTACTTATTTTCATGAGCTTTCCCTAGTTTTTTAATTTACAGAACTGAGGTTTAACAGAAAACAGTTATAGAAATTTGTTTAACTACTCTAACAAGAGGCCTGCTGTTATGACCTTAGACCACCCTAATATTGTGCTTTTGAAGTGAACGGTTATTTTACCACCTAACAGTTAAAAAGCAAAGGGTTGGATCTTCAACTACAGGTCTTAACAAAAGCTTTAATTGTCCTACCCTTTCTATATTTGTCATTTAAATGGACTGCGGATATCATAGTTTGTAACACAAGTTGAGCAAATGTTGTGTCTCTAACACATTTAATGGCACACTGTTAGAAATATGAACACATATGCATATATAAGATATAACAACAGATATCCTTCTACTTATTACTGTAATGGAGCCTGCCTGTTACAGTCATAAAGCAGGTCACCACATGTAGTAACTGAATTAATTTAAAGACTTTTTTGGCAAACACCATCATTACAGAGCCAATACCATAGTTATCTATGGACTATTTTGGCTGAAATCTGAAAATAAATATTGTAAGTTGTCTAGAATCACTCAGGACAATAAGATGGGTGACATATAAATTTATTTAATTTTTTTTTAAAAAAGTCATAAAATGCAGTTGTGTGGCTACAGGACATTGCAAATGGCTGTAAATGCAGACTGGTTACTGAATGCTTGACATGCAGTCATGTGACTGGAGGTGTGTGTGTGATCCATGAGCTTCTCCCAGTCTAGGACATGTAGGGTTGAGTGAAGGGCAGAACAGAAGAGGTCTTATGGCTCCTTTTGGATTTCAGTTCAAATATTTGATGTATTTTAGAGGTCATGTAATGCAATGATAATTGCTATAAATTCATAGTAGTTATTCCAGTTACACAGAAAATAAAAAAATGGCACATATCTTTCCAATATCCAAAAGACATTTTATTTATTGAATTATAATGTAATAGAAATAATGTGAAGACTGGGCTGGTTTTTAACTTCTAAAGGAAAGCAAATAAAAGCTTTATAATGACGTGGCAACCTGAATATTGCAATGAAGTTTTAAGATATATTAAAACATTTGTTTCAATATATGTTATATTTTATACACGTGACTCAAATAAAAGACAATAATGTGTGTGACCAGGGTCCATATTTTTCTTTTGTTTTTTTTAATTATAAAAGTAATTGAAAACTTGCAGATTCCAAATGAAATATTAGTCCGAACCACACACTTGATTGACAGAAATGCCTCCCATATTATATTGAATAGGAAGTTGGTTAAAATTTTATAAACAAATAAATATTATCAGAAACTTTATTAGAAAATTAAATAAATAGGCATTTGTTGCATGGACATACATAAGAGCATTAGTAAAGACAAAATGGCAGATATGACTAGGAAACAAAAGCTCCACTCATTTTAATTTAATTTATTAATTTTATGTGCTGCCTATTTTTCATCTGTGTAACATGTAAGCACAAATGAAAAGAAATATTCTGGACTTCTAGAAAGAATGAGAAAGAATTATTTTTAAAATAAATATACTGTCTGCTTTGTGATTTGCCATTCTATCAGTGGAAACCATATTATAAGAGTGCAAGTACACACACACAGAGTAGCCAATGTGCATGTATACAGAATTTTACATAAAATTTTCAATAAATGATCGCCATATTTCATTATATTTTTGTGTAGTTTACATAAGTAATTCAAACATACATATTTAAGATCTGGTTACTCCACAATATAAATTTAGCATGAGGAAAAGGTTTGAAATACAATTTCAATTGCATCTGGTAAAGTAAAAGAATAATTAGAACAATTCAACAATTCTCCTTTGTTTAAGGAGGTGGGTTATTTTCAGAAAATTCATACAGACACATTAAATTACACAAATTACACATTGACCTGTTTACCTAACATAACTACATTACAAACTCAGTGTAAGCTTGTTATTTGGTTTGTTTAGTTTGAGGATAGAACTTCTGTCAAAGTCACCTCCCTTTCTTTCTATAGCCGTGAGATAACAATGATGGAAACAGTGAAGACTGGTGGAGGTGCAATGGCTAGAGGATAACCACAGCAGGATATGATCTGGCTGTGATGCCTTTGATGATAAGGCAATGGTGATAATGATGGCCTCTATATAGTAGAGAATTCTGGCACTAGCTATGAGGTTAACCAAGGTGGCTATGGTGATCTTTACTGATCACATGAACTTTGTAGGACAAAAGGAAAACATCAGTTGCTGGGTTTAGTTGCCATCTCTGCAGACACAGTCAATGTCTGTTACATCTTTGGTGCCAGAGGACATAGAGAATTTTTCCAAACCAGGGAAAAGGTTGTATGATGGAGCTGGCTTTCACTGACTCATAAGGGCCAGTTGTTAATTTTTTTTGAGAAATTTGCAAGTCAACTGAGAATGGAACTGAGCTGTGATGCCTGGTATTCTGATCAGCTGTTTGGCGCCTCGCCATGCTATCTGTACTATGCTCCTGTTATGAACATAAACCATTTAAAGCCAAAATAACCAAAGGCTGCTTCTTTTAGAACCAACGCTGCTAATTATCCACATTATTGTTTCTAGTGGAAAGTTCTGTGCATTTTGAAATTGAGAATATTGATTTTGAGAATGTAGATGACAAAGTGATGTGAATGCTTTAATTGAACTAGATACTGGAATTGACAGGAAGTATGCTGGGTACAAATGAAAGTAGAAAATATCAAAAGTAATTTTCCAATGTGAAATTAAAGGGTCAAGTGAATCATTTCATTCTTTTCGACAACTGATTATTATGAAAATTAGCTGTTTCAGTTTGGTCCACTTGTCTATGGTGACTTCTCATAAAATAGGTTTGTCACATCAACTATGTTCTCCATAATAGCATTTAAAACAGCTATTTAGTTATATGAATTACTAGGCATGTCTGCCCCATTATGGGATCATTTAAGAAAGTTTTGAAATGTGTGATTATGTAGATTTATGAATAAAACAATGAAGCTGAAAGAAAATAAATTCATATTAATAAAACAATTGCAGGCAGGTATGAAATGATCTGATCTGACATTAGCTTTGTATTAAAATGAAAGTATGAGAAGAGAATTAAGAAAAAGCAGATGCTCTGTGATTAAAATTTAAACAAATAAAATAAATAAATAAAAAAATTAAAGAGGAATATTACAAATCTTTTGTTAACAAATTAATAGCCAGACAGTTGTCAGTCTACATTCATAATATAAAAAGAAAAGGATGAAAATTAAAACAGCAGTTTAAAAAAAGGAAAATCTACTTTTTGTACAATAGGTTGAAGTGACTATATCAGAAATATAGTGGAAGTTATACATTTTTAATAATATTTTAGTATCCATAGATTTGCTGTCACAATAACTCCTCAGTTATTGTTTCATTTGCTTCTGTATTTCCAGTAAAATTACTGTTATAACCCTTAATCCTAGTCCAAATATAAACTTGATTTTAACTTGATTTCCTCAGCTATTTGGTGACAAGATAGAAGTGATTTGTCCCTGCCTTTTTTTTCAGTATATAGTAGTTGACTACTCTGTCTGGTCTATAGTCTCAATGTTTCCTAGTAAACTTCACATTTATTACTTGGTTTGAAGTTCACTAGGAAACATGTGAAGAAAGACAAATTTGATTTTCTATTTTGTTTTTCTGTGTGTGTGTGTGTGTGTGTGTGTGTATGTGTGTGTGTGTGTGTGTATAACCCACCTCAATCCTGTATAACTTTTGATAACATACAGCAAATAAAAAGAAAAATGGATCCACATCACAAGATAATAAAAAGCCAAAAACCAATCCAAGGTAGATGTCCACAGTTCATTGGGAATAAATACTTGTTAGAAAATAAATGCTTTGAGTTATTGGGCCAGTGTACTAATAATTCAAATTATACTATGCGTAATTCTGACAGATGGTATTCACAAAGTTGAACCCATTAAGAACCCTGCCATATCAGTTGCTTCATGTTCCTCATGAACAGAGGACTTTCAGCAGTTGTTCGGGATGATCAGACCAGTTAAGTCTAGTAAATTTTTACCTGATATTTCCTGCCTGGAAAAGATCCAAATAATGTCTTTACTCAGGGTTTTCGGTAGCTAGTTCCCCAGCATGTTGACAATAACCTTCTGTAAAAATGGAACATTGAAGGGAATGAAAGTTATGAAACATGTCTATGTTCAGAGAAGACTTCTTCAAGAACAAATGCACTACTGCTTTCAAAGCAGGTGACATGCCTTCTCTTAAGGAAGCATTAATAATCTCCCAGATCCCGATGTTAAGACCATCTAACTACTTGCAATAGGCAAGAGGATGTGAATCATGCCTAGAAAGAAACTATGAAACTATGGTGAATCCCATCAGTCAGTTCCATAGAGTCACCAAAAAATTCCATGATATGCAGCCCACTCTCTGTGAAATTACTGTCCAAACCAGAACTTTATCCTCCTTATCTGCATATTTATCCTTGATGACTGCAGGGGTTTTGACTTGTTTATTCATACCTAAATGGGTATAGTTCACCTGAACAAGGCTAGGGGCCATAAAACTGGTAAGCAATAAACACAGAAAAATTGTTGCTTTACCACTCTATTGTTGCTGTCTAAGCTTAAATACAGCTCTTGCTGGGAGTTAGCCATGTCCACTTCTGGTGCTCTGGTTTCCGGGTTATCTGTTTTAATGTTAGCTTTCCTGGTCATCTTTTCCTTCTTAGTTCAAAGATATTTCCTTTTGTTCTTAGTCTAAGCACTTCATTCAATTCCATTGCAGGTCTTACTTAAATTTCTACTTTCACTTTCTCTTAATTTGTCTCAGATTATCAGTATCTAGTTTCAAAATTGCACACATTTCTTCTAATTTTGCATCTACATACAAATTGTTATTCTCCAAACTAAACTCCTGCACTACTGACAAAAATCTAACAATACATCTGGCAAATAATATTGACTATGGATATTATGTATACAAAAGTGGCCATCCAAAAAGCTGATACCTATTTCCTCATATTTTTTTTCCTCCCTCAAATGTCATTCATTCTCTTCTGGTGTGTTTTGCTTTTTTCCATTTGATTAAAAAGTTGATAGATAATTGTTATATGTCATACAAATGTTTTGACTGAATTGTTATGTAATTTCCCCAGAAATTAGAATTCAGGTTTTTTTAATAAATATTTTTGACCTTGATAGGCTGTAAAACTCTAAGACTTTTTTTTTAGCTCATTGTGGTTGCAATTGTTCAGTTTATTCTCTGGGTAACATATTTAGCATGTATGCCAAATTCCTTTAAAAATGACTGGACAACACCCTCTGTTTTCTGTGAAAGGAGATACTGTCATAGCACTTTGGGTTTCCTCTGCATATCCTTTGTAGGTTGACAGTTTCTTTGTACTTATTCATTATCAGAAATCCAGTCAAAATATTCTGCTGTAGCATTCTATGGGCATAATAATTATGGGTCCTTTTTGCTCTCCTCATCCTCTTATAACAGCTATTGCTTAATTTGTAAGTTTGTAAGTTAAAAATAAAAAATAAATACCCAAGTAATATGCAATATGTTAACTATAAACCAAAATAAAGCAACAATAAAGGAACATAATGAATTATAAACAATAGCCAAATTAAAAAAATCAAAAAATCAAATTGTTTTGGATTTTGACCGCTTTTGTTCTGCATGATTTTGATATACTAATGCTTTCAAATCAACCAATTATTGAGTATTTAAAAAAGCAAAACTAAAATGTGCTAAGGTGAAAACAAATTATTGTAGTTGACTTATATCTTATAAGTATGCACTTGCTTATGTGAATAATCAATAATTAATGTCTTCATTAGCATGTTTACATCTTATTTTACTAACATGAAGCTACTCATTAGAAAAGTTTCATTGTAATTGCCAATCTCAATAGGCTAAGATAGTTTTCGTTTCCAAAGCACCGAAACTGATTTGTTAAGATTTATTTTTCCTGACTTCTTGTTGCCAAATTCTATGATACTAATAAAATTCTATAATTGCTTATGGATATTTTTATGATTTGTGCTGCAATCTGTATGAAAACTCTAATTATTAGCTTTGTTGGGCAGCAGTGCAACAGCATTTAAAACTTATTGGAGATTTTGGAATGTTTGCTATTTAACAGTTCAAGTTGACAATCACTTCTATTCAATTTTAATAACAGAACCTAATGCTTACAGTCATGTTTTTAGTGAATTGAATATTAATTTAAGATTTACACAGTGTGGAAAAGTGGTTTTAAAAACTAAATAATAAGTAACTTCTGTAATTCATTTATTAGAAAAAGTAGAATTCTTCTTGGGAAGCTTATTTAAAAACTTTGAATTCTTGATGTGTTTATTATTAACATTTTACAAATACTGTTATTATTTCTGTGATCTCAACACACAATAAAAAGATTTTCTCCATTTCCCATTTTTATTGTTCCTACGACCAATCATATATTGCTGAAGTGCAACTCCCAACAATCAGCCCCTAGAAAGATACTATAAAACAATATTTCCGGACTGTTTAGGCAGTTAACTAAAAGCTAAGCAAACAAATCTCTAACTATATCCAACTTTGTCATTTATATTAATTCTTTAAACTTTCTCAGGTCATCTAGTCTCATGAACTCATACTAAATTAGGATAATTTTCAACTGACATTTAAAAACTATTCAAAACTATGCAATAAATTAGTAAAACTACTTGATCAAATGTACTGCGTTTTATAACTTTGTGATATAATTAATACTTACAGTGTAATGTCTACCATTACACTGCAAACATAAAATCCAGAAATGCAGCTGCTTTGAATGATCTACAGCTTTTTATTTTATAGTATTTCCAGTTTCAGAAAAAAATTTAATAAAATAATTCAAAATAAATCAAACATGAAATATTTCTAACACAAAATTTATTTTTGGACTTCTTGTCATCTCAGTTATTATATTATGTATGACATTCTTCAGAAATAAATTCTTATAATCCATCAAATGACAAGTGTTAATTAATGTTGTATGTTACCTTTCAAATACTGAATATCATTAAACTAATTGCATGCTCTGAATTTTTGAAAAATTACCAAGTAGTCTACCATGTACACAATTGCTAAAACAGTTTGTCCAAGAATATCATAGATTTCTTCCTATAGAAGCCTTCATAGGCAATTTTTTTTAAAAAATACTTCCACAAAAATAAATATAATTTTATGTACCTTTGGCAAAAGAAGATCAGATATTTCTTGTGTCAGTTTTCAATAACATCAGTTATGCCAATTCATTAGCATATTTGTGTTCTATCACATTGGAAATGTTTTTAAACAGGAGATTTTTTAGAGAAAAGTATGAAATTGGCGTTTATATTTCTACAAACCCTGTTTGAGCCTTATATTTTCCAAACCCTGCCCACCCAAATCATAACCCTACCCATTCCAAAGTATACCAGTGGCTTCCATTTTATAATGTGATAACATGCACTATGCCTCTCCTTATGTACAGTATTTTCAGTTGTAATTTTATTTCTTTGTTCAGGAAACAAAGTTTACAGAATTTTCAAACTAAATGAAGAGTAATAGACTCATTCTGTTCCTGTTCTCTGCATTTCTATTCGTTTTTTTTTTTAAAAAAAAATATCCCCATGTAATACTACTGAGTTCAGTTCATTTTAACTTTTGTGTAACCGGATATCTAAGTTGCATTCAAATAAGTAGAACAAGACAAAGGCTTCAAGAACTTAATGAATATTTTGTTTCTGTTTCCCCATCCTGTCTCTCTGTTTTTGTATATCTTGTCCATTTCATAGTGGCAGGCCAGTAATAACAAAAAGGGAATTTAATCTCTACTCTTATTAATTAAGTTGGAATTATTACATGGAACCTAGATACTTTCATCACCTATACTTATTTATTAATTTCAATTGCATATTTCAAGAGAAGGGGATTCAAGACCTATTTTCTACCTTTATTTGCACAGTAATTTTAGAAACTACCTAGACTGAGTCATTGGCCTTGTCAAAGTAAAGAAGGCTTATAGAAGAATAACTGCAAGTATATACTCAAGGCAAGGAAGCCCTACTGTTTCTCAAATATTATTAAATATTTACCAGTTTAATAGCATTGATTTTTCATCAGAAATCAGAATTCAAAAGACAAATGGATTTTGTTTTTTCTTGAAGACATTTCGCTTCTCATCCAATAAGCTTCTTCGGTTCAGTGGTTGTCAATCTTTTCATCACCACAGGCCTCCTTTTAAATACCTTTTGTGGTCATGGACCATGACCATGGACCTCAAGACTTAAGATTTAAATCATAACATTTCTTCAAGCTTTTATGGACCCCTGTGATTATGTCACAGTCCTCCAGAGGTCCGTGGACCACAGGTTGAAAATCACTGACATAAACAAGCAAGCAAGCAAACAAGCAAACAAACAAACAAACAAACACGGGTAGATAAAATGAATGGAAACCTCAATAATAGAAAGATAAGAAGTTTAAAGAACAAAGGCAACCAGGTAGTTCTCAACTTACAAACATAATGGAGACTGCTAATTATGGTCATAAGTCATGACAGTTGTAAATCAGGTCATTCACTTGACCAACCCAATTTTATGGGGGTTTTTTTGCAGTGGTTGTCAAGCAGACAAGACAGTCATAAAGCACCGATATGGTCATTAAGCAAATGCTGTGGATGTTACGTGAAACAATGCTTCACTATAAGTCATGATTTGCTGAAAGTCATTGTAAAACATGATTATGATACCATAGGACACAGGAAGTAGCTGTAAATGAGGGTTGGCTACAAAGAACTTAAAATACAGTTATGTGACTGAGAGAGAGGGGATGACCAGCACTCAAAACTTTAGAATCAGGTTGCAGAAATCCCAGGGAGGTCTGTGATAACTTTTAATGATTGCTAAGTGACTGGTTGTAAGCCAAGGACAACCTGTATATTAAATTCATTTGAAATAAGTATTCTACATGTATATGAACATGGCTGAAATATTTGTAACAACAGAAAAATATGGGGAGGTATGGTGAATCATATTGTTTTAAACTAATTTCATTGCTTTATTTTTTTATGCTTGAATTTGTTCTTCTTACTCCTTAGCATGACCTTTATGCATTCTTATGTAATGATTTCATGCAACATAATCCTACATATACTCATTTTTGTATTTTGCTTTTTCTGACTCTGTAGCTTTTTTCTCAATAAGAGTTGCCTGATTGGACTTTGACTTTACAGAAGATAACTTTTTTTCCTAAAGTAATTAAGCCTGCAGAAACAAGACAAATAGGTCCAACTAAATTGCAGTTTTACCAGGGACCTTTGAATGAAACTGGAAAAAACATGTGAATGTTTTACTACAGGTTTTACTACAACAGTGTTAGATCAAAGAACAGTCCACAAAATAATGGTGTGGAGAGAGGGGAAGGAGGATAGTGACTTCTTTAGAAAATATTTTTAAATTGATTGTTAGGCAGAGTTCACCACTAAAAGTGGGAGAATGAAGTTATTGACAGCTGTGGGTGTTTCAGGAAGGTCAAGAGCATTGTTATAGAACTGTTTTCTGTTGCAGCACTTTTAAAGGTTACGATTAGACATTTGCAAACTGAGGATTGTGAGAAAAAAGTGAAGGGAACAAAGAAACATAAGTTTAATAATTATAGGGAAAATTGGTGTATGATTAGCTTCTTGACCTTGTTGCTGCCATAGAGACACCATCATACATTTGTTATTTAACTAGCATATTCACACCAATGAAAGGATAGTAAGAGTAACATTCAAATAAAAGAAGATGAGTTTTCTCCTGTATCTGATCACTTCTGCGCCCCCCTGAAACTATTTAAAACTCACATCAACATTAAACCCATTCTAAAAGTTTCATTCTCTTTCCTGTTCCCACATTACTTTCTTTTCTCACTTCAAATTGTTGTCATTCTTTTCCAAATTTGTCTTCTTTTGTGCCACCACTTCCATCTCTCTCTTTTATTTGCCCTATTCTGGTCAAATTCAAAGAGTTAGTCACAATCAGCTCTTTACTTTCAAAATAGAGAAATATTAATTTATGAACCTTTCTAATTCTGAAACCTTTCACTTTCCCTAGCATAAATACCAATGTCAATTTACTATTTTGATCTTCCTCAAAGCCTACCTTGTCCCTCCTAAACTCTGTTTTTATTCAGCTGGACATAGGTAATAACCATGCTATGCCTGTTCAAAGGAAACCAAAATATTGGTGTTAGTCAAGAATTTAGTGTAATTAAAAAGTCTAATCACTGAGATTTGTTTAAAAATTGTCATTATAGGCTGACAATCATTTACAGAGCAGAAAAGCTGACTGTAAACAGAACTCAGTGTAAAGAGACCAACCAAACATTTCATAATTAAGATCAATTTAATGTTTAAACCTGCCAAAATCAGGCAATTTTTGATAGGAAAATGGATGGGTTGTTTTTCTTTATAGTAAGTAACATAATTGTTTTTATAAGCACAAATGAGACTGTTCAGCATTAATCCCAAACAAGAAAAGTAGACAGAAGTTGGCCATGGTGCTCGGCAGGCGAGTTCAAAGGAAAGAAGCTTTTTAAAAGTTTTTTTTAATAATGACTACTGAAACCTACCAACAACAATCCATTTTCCTTGATTTCTGTGAATAGAAGAACCTTGAAAGAATCTCTAGAGACTTTAGAGAAGAATGAATATGGATCACATATAATTTTTTTTATTGACTATCTCCAGTCTTAAAAGTCACTGTGCAAGAAGAGAAAACAAGATCCTCAAAGTCAACTACATGTAAATTATATCCCTGATCATACCTATATATACAAATGATCATGATTATGCTTATATATTCAAATGTCTATGAATGTATCTTTGATTGTATCCTTGTTGTAATCACAGT
>JANHFO010001797.1:138395-152275 GCA_032468095.1 Pareas carinatus
GTACACCGCCCCGAGTCCTTCGGGAGAGGGGCGGTATATAAATTTAAAAATAAATAAATAAAATAAATAAATAAATGGCTCACAGTTTGAAAAACCCTGTCCTTCGCTGTCTGGAAGGAATGGTTGTTCTGAGGCTGTTTTGTACCAACAATTCTTGGCAACTATTGTAATGACTAACCATCTTGCAATGGAAGGGATGGAAGGTTAAACAAGACAGAGACCAAGTAAGTTCTATCTGTCCCAACATGAGAGTGGGGGTTCGTTCTCCGAGCTTGTGACTTGGTTTCCAAACATTTCATTACAAGGCTAAGTTACATCTTCAGCAGATTTCTAGGGGATTGCAGAGTTGGTATTCTGTTTATAAGGTCTCAGTGTTGTGATGAGCCTGTCACCTGGGGGGAGGGTCTAGTGAGGAGTCAGGGGTGGGTCACATATGGAGATGGACAGTCCATCTCATCCTACACCCGAGCTACAGATATTCATCACTATTGGAATCTATCCCAATATCTCATGGACTGTAATTTATAGAACTATAATAGAATTATGTTTGAAATTTCATCAACCCAAAATTTCTTTTTCTTTGATTAGGGCTCTTTTATTTTCCAATAAAAGGGCTCTTTTATTTTCCAAAAAAAGAAACTTTTATTCCTAATCTAACCTAGATTGCAAGTTCCCTTGCTCAGGGATCTATTTGAAATTCTAATTGTATCATGGCAGAAACAGAGCATTGGCAGCTCCAAATAAGTGTCAAATGAATATCAACCCATTATCCAGTACTTTGATTTAAGTACTTTTCCCAGTAACAAAATAAGAATATTTAAAGAATCATGAAATATGGGCTTACTTAAAATATCATCTCTAGTACACTATAGGCACTATTAATTGTGTCTGTAACAGTCTGAAAACTTTGATAATTTGAATAAATATTATAGGTTTGAATATGATGGAAAAAGCCGGCCATGTATCTATGTTCTACAAATTTGATCAACCCTGTGTCAAGTTTGTTAGTATATTCATGTTAAATTCTATTCTTAAAACCTGGAAAGCCACAAAGCAAATTATATGACGGCAATCTGGTTTATTGCCTGTTGCAACGAAATCAAACAATTCAGATTGAAATAATAGAATGTTAATGAAAGAGGCAAAGTGTACTGAGTTTGGGATTTCTTAATAATTTTTATACAATTACCTTTTTGTACTATAAACAAAGGTTAAAAAAACAACAAAAATCACACTTCACCAATTCATTCATTTCAATCATTTCTTTCTGCTGTTTAACTGGGGGTATGAGTAAAATGTTTTAAAGGGATTGAAGACCTTTACAAACTACTTGTATGAACAATGAAAAAACAATACAGAACTTTCAGGCCATATTTGAAAAACCAGACATTACCCTAAGTCTTAAATAATACACAAGTTTTATAACTTCATTATTAGAGTCTTTGTTGTCCAAAGACTGTAGTGGCTATGGCAGTCAGAATAGAAACGTGTAGACTGAATTCTAACTCTGTTTTAGGCATGGAAGCCAACCAGGTTGATTCTGGGCCAGTTGCTTACCCTCAGCCCTAGAAAGAAGGCAAACCACTTCCAAAAATCTTCCCAAGAAAACTGCAAAGACTAGTTCAGGTGTCACGAGGAATCAAGACTGATAGACGGACATCTTTTATTCTAACTATATACAAGAATACTAATAATATTGGCTTTTTAGAAGTAGAGTTTTGCATTCATATTTCATTTTCATTTCATTTTCATTTTATTACATTTATATATCGCCTTTCTCCTGACGGACTCAGGGCGGTTTACAGCCAGCTAAAATACAAACAAAACATCACATACAAAACAAATTGCAACACAAGTTAAAACATATTAAAACAATTATAATAATATGGGGCTGTAAATTTAAAAAGCCAATATAAAACCAATTTAAAAACTTAATAAAAATAATGTACTGTAATAAAAGGGTGGGGGCTAGGATAGCCCGGCTTGTGTAAAAAGATATGTTTTCAGGGCATGACGGAACACAAAGAGGTCAGATATAGTGTGAATCTCAGGGGTAGGTCATTCTAGAGGGTGGGAACCATCACAGAGAAGGCTCTCCCCTTGGGGGTCGACAGCCAACATTGCTTGGCTGACGGCACCTCGAGGAGGCCCTCTCTGTGGGAGCGAACTGGCCGGTGGGAGATATTTGCTGGTAGAAGATGTTCCTGTAAGCACCTGGGTCCTAAGCCATGGAGCACTTTAAAGGTGATAATCAGCACCTTGAAGCACACCTGGAAGGCCACCGGGAGCCAGGGCAGCTCACACAGGAGAGGTGTAATATGAAAGCACCTCCTTGCTCCCACAATCCTACGCGCAGCCGCATTCTGGACCAGCTGAAGCCTCCGGATGCACACCAAGAGGAACCCCATTTAGAGAGCATTACATTAGTCCAGACCGGAAGTGACGAGGGTGTGGGTGACTGTGCATAAGGAGTCCCAATCTAGAAAGGGACACAATTGGTGGATCAGGCAGACCTGATAAATGGGCCCCCTGGCCATGGCTGCCACATGATCATCCAAGGACAGCCGTGCATCCAGGAGGATACCCAGATAGCAAGCCCTCTTCATGGGGGCCAATATTTCACCCCCAAAGCCCAGTGATGGAGTCAACTGGCTATATCAGGAAGCTGGAAGCCACAGCCACTCAGTCTTGGAAGGGTTGAGCCTGAGCCTGTTCCTCCCCATCCAAATCCGCACAGCTTTCAGGCAACGGGACAGTGCTTCCATGGCATCATTGGGGTGGTCTGGGGTGGAGATGTACAGCTGAGTATCATCAGCATACTGATGAAACTTCACCCCAAAACCATGGATGATCTCGCCCAGTGGCTTCACATAGATGTTGAACAGGAGGGGCAATAGGATGGACCCCTATGGCACCCCACAAGTGAGGGTCCACCGAGCTGACCTCTGCCCCCCTGCCAACACCGACTGTGACTGGCCAGAGAGGTAGGAGGAGAACCATCGTACCAGTCACAATATTCAACAATACAGTATCAATAATAGAGACCTTCAAGTTTCTAAGTTCTATAATATCTCAAGCTCTAAAACCATTAAGTCCATAATCTGCACCTCAATAACTGTCTGGTTTGACACTGCAGCTAAACAAGATAAATACAGACTTCAAAAGATAATTAAAACTGCAGAAAAAATAATTGCTACAACCTCCCCTCCATTAAAGACCTATGCACTGAACGAGCCAGGGAGATGGCTGTGAAAATAGCTACAGACTCCTCACACCCTGGTCATAATCTGTTTCAACTTCTTACTTCTGAACGCTGGTACAGGGCATTGCAAACCAAAACACAAAGACAGTTTCTTCCCCAATGCTATCAATCTGCTAAACAACTAACTTTCACAACCCTGTTAAATTTTCTAGTAGGAATATATCATTATTACGCTTCTCATCTTTCATATTACCTATTACATATTACCTATTCTCTTTGTATGACAAATAACTTGTTGTTTACTTCTTATAATATATGTTCATTTAGTATCCTAGTTTAACTTGTAGATTGATTATTAGTATTTCTATGGCTGTTTTAAAGCTATCACAAAAATGTATTGGTTGGCATGATGGTGTTTTGTGACATGATGAAGTTATTTTGTGACATAATGAGTGTACTTTATAACATTCCCTCAGACTCAACCCTTCCAAGACCAAGTGACTGTGGATGCCGTCGTCCCATTATAGCCAGTTGTCACCATCACTGGCTATTGGGGGCAATACATTGGCTCCTGCGGAAAGAGCTCGCAACTTGGATGTCCTCCTGAATTCACGGCTGTCTTTAGAAGACCATATGACGGCCAGGGGTGGCCTTCCATCAAGTTCGCTTGATACACCAGTTGCAACCTTTTCTCAATCGGGACTCTCTATGCAGGGTCACTCATGTCCTGGTCACTTCTTGCCTAAATTATTGCAATGCGCTCTACATGGGGCTCCCCTTGAACCATACCCAAAGACTGCAGATGGTCCAGAATGCGGCCGCATAGAGGATTGTGGGGGTGAGTGGCCATGGCCATGTGACCCCCCCTCTTCCGCGAGCTGCACTGGCTGCCTGTGGTCTTTCAGGTGTGCTTCAAGGTTTTGGTTATGACCTTTAAAATGCACCATGTCATGGGACCAGAATATTTTCAGGAACACCTACTACCAGCCAATATCTCCCACAGGCCAGTACGCTCGCACAGAGAGGGCCTCATCAGGGTGTTGTCAGGCAGACAATGCCGGCTGGTGACCCCCAGGGTAAGAGCCTTCTCTGTGGCAGCTCCGGCCCTTTGGAACGAACTTCCCCCAGAAATACGAACTATTACTGATCTCCGTACCTTCTGTTGGACACTTAAGACCTTACTATTTACCCAAGCCGGGTTGTTCTGACCCCTGTCTGATTTTAATTTGGTTTTAAAAAAATTTAAATGGTAATTTTAATTTGTAATCCAGCCAATTTATTTAATATTTTTAAGGGTTTTTACTATTTGTAATGTTTGTGTTTTATCATGGCTGTACACCACCCTGAGTCCTTCGGGAGAAGGGCGATATATAAATTAAAATAATAAAATAAATAATAATAAACATTATGACATGATGGATGTACTTTATGACTATGAATGTGTCTTATGATTATAATCACAGTTTGTTAATTGTAGTTTGTATGTAAGTACAGAACATGTACACCGGAGACAAATTTCTTGTGTATCCAGACTTAATTGGCCAATAAATTCTAATTCGAATTCTAAGCACATGATCTTAAATCATGACTATCAATCTTTTATCCACATTTTGGAAGGCTCTTTGTCACTTTTAGACTTGTTTTATTTGTCATCTTTTTATCACCTGGAATCCAATGAATAGTCAAGAGTTCTAATTGCATTGCTATTTCTCCTATCAGCAGAACAATTGGATGAATTTATCCTTTTGCAAAATTTGCCTTTAACAGCTTCCTCTATTCTTGCCTCAGTATATCTCCCTTGTAAGCAATCTACTGTTATCATTCCCACATCTTGCCCTCTAGAGGTCCCAGCTTTCTGAGATTCTAACTCTCTTCAGGAAAGTCAAACTGTACATTTCTCTTAAAGTAAAAGTTAGATTTGGCCAATAATATGTACAAATGGACAGCAGATGCACACAGGCAAGATGATGCCAGGCTTCTTGTGGTAGATTTGGAGTGGTTTTCTATTACATTCTTGTTTTCCATCTGCCCACTGAAGGAACTGGGCTCAACATTTATTTTCTGGTTCCTTGTTGCATATTAGATTAGCCAAGCAATCTTCTATCTGCAATTGTCTGCTTCAATGAAGCTTCATGAAGAGATTTATAGCTCATCCTGTCAGGCTCCAGAAAACAAGAGAGACACACAGAGGTTACTACTACGTAGTTTCCTTTATTATTCTTGTTGGATCAAGGGTTCGGTCATAAGATGGAGACGGTTGTAGTAAAACAGGAACATTTATTTACAAATAATTAAGGTGATTACATGCCAGAACAATAAGACAAATAGCTGTGCAACAGCCTTTATATAGTCATAACAAGAACAGTGTTAACCAATCCCCAGCCCCGGTTTTCCCACACTTTGTCGGGGCTGAAGACAACCAGTCTGTCCTGAGTAACAGTTACTAACTTGGAGTATGATTCACTGAATAAAACCCAGGACATAACAGTTCTTCACCTGTAAATAGAAACCAAAGTAGACTACTTGCATCATCAAAGATATGCTCTGAGAACTTATTCTTGTGGAATGCACTGCATTTTTACTGGCAACCTGGACTACATTTTATTGCATGTCCAGGAGAACCTACTTTAATACATAAAAAACAAATTTAATAAATGAATAATGAATAAACTACTTTGTCCCAGGCAATCTCAAGCTTTCCTCCCCTTTCTCACCCATCCTCGGGTTCAGTGAATGGAGAAGAAGAATTGGAAATGAAATATATTCTGATTTCTTGATGCAGTGGGGGTAGGGATTGAATGCTTAGAATATTGTATTCACTGAAAGGGCTTCTCTGAATTGAAAAGTTTTTTTGGAGAAAGCAATGAATATTCACATACCATAAAACGTATCTGACAACCCACAGAAGTCTTTTCTCTGAGAAGTCTTCCCATAACGATAGATAGTTGCCCTAGAATGCTTCCTGCTACATTGGATTCACCAGCTCCAAATGCCACATAGGAGGAGGGAAGAAAATTTTTCCAGCTCCATCTATATCTTCTCTGTCAGACTTGTATATTGACTTTGATAAGCATGTGGTTTATCTTTATGCCTGATATGTGAAAATGATTCTGATGGAGAAGGAAGTCTGAAAGAATGAAACCCTAAGAAAGAAAAGGGAATGAGTGAACTATCA
This sequence comes from Pareas carinatus, assembly GCA_032468095.1. Lineage (NCBI taxonomy): Eukaryota > Metazoa > Chordata > Lepidosauria > Squamata > Pareidae > Pareas > Pareas carinatus. The sequence continues at coordinate 144,773 of JANHFO010001797.1, forward strand.
AGGAAAGAATTTCAGAGAAGATTACCTAATAAAAAGGAATGGATGAGAAAGAAATTCAAATTTTAATTTAATTTAATTACATTTGGTATTAAGATAGAGGATAAAAAGTACAACAGACTTTCAAGATTCTGTTATTCTACTCTACAATAATAAAAAGCATTTCTAGAATCCTTTCTGTGCCTCTTATTTGATTCTGTCTACCTTGCAAACCTGATGATAAACATGTTCAGTTCTATTGTCACTGTCTCCTTTTTACGCATGATTTGAAGACAAATGTTTCTTATGTTGAATACACTGGATGCAAGATTAAAATCTGTGACTTCCTGACTGATACTATATTCCTGTATGATAAGGAATCAGAGATGGCATTATTTCTGTATCATTATCAAGCCAGCTATATATCCATTTAATTGTTAATGCTATCCAGTTCCCATTTAACTAGCTTGCTAATCAGAGTGTTCTGAAGTACTCTGTCAAATGCTTTGCTGAAATCAAGATGCATAGCACATGTCCTGCCAACCCATTATACATTTAATTAGTAAGAAGATTGAATGTGTGAGCCAGTCTCTGCAGAAATAATAAAGAATATTTATTTCTTGGGAAAAAATGTAGATAGGAATTGAATAAGGGTGCAGTCTCTCTTTATGCTGAACTTACTATTGTTCCATCAATACTAGATTGTATAGCTGGGGTCATATAGCTGAATATTTATTGAGTAAAGGACCTCAAAGGAGATTTATCTCACCTTGAGGTTTTGTGTGAAAAGAGTATTCCAATCCGGAGCAAGTTCCTGACATTTGCTGCCAGTAAGATATATTTTGCCTTACAGAGTTCACATGCCCTCGAACTTAGTTTTCTTCTTGCTTACTTAATCATTTATTTCACAAAGCTAATGAGTAGTTTATGCAAATTGCAAGCATAATTTTTGGATGATTTCCTCCAAGAAATGTGTCACAATGTCATCTTATTTAACACATGCAATTTTAAATATCATAAAGATATATTTCTAATTTAATCAGAGTTAGGCATAAATGGTTTTTCAGTCTTCTCCATCAAATCTGTTGCATGATTTATCCATGGAAAAAAAGAATTTCCTTTCCAAGGGAAGGGTTCCTTCTTAATGGTTGATAATAGCATTACTGTTGTGAAAGCCCTGTTGTAAGAATTTCTAGTACATTTCTAATATAGATGCAGAGCAAGTTGTTTCATTGGTGGAAATTTATACCTTGTCCCGTATTATGAGGTTTTTCATTACATTTATGAACTAAGGATACTATGGTGCCTTCCTACTATTCACTAATGGTTTTGGTTGTTGAGGAGCTATTTTGCTGCATCACCACAAAATCACTTTTCCCCCCCATTAGCACTAAGAGAAAATTTATTGAGGTAAAATGCAGAAGGTTAATGATACCAGCTAGTTTTGGACTTCTCCACTGACTAGCTGAAATAATGTTGATTTCTTAAAGAAGGGAAAAATGAGAAACTCATCAAATTGCACACAACAGTACATAAAAGGATGGGAGAAGACAACTGGCGTTGGAGTGAAAGGAGCCCAATGAGCTGATTTTGGATTATAGTTGCAGTGATTCAAATGCTTTGTTTTAGAAGGCAGTCTTTTACTTAATTTAATTATTTATTTTCTTAGTTCTCCTTTTCAACTTTGTAAACCAAGTTATAATCATAAACATTTTTTATCTTGATGAACCTCTTTTAGATTTTTCCCCGTTTCAGATTTGCTCTTTATTTTTCCCAAGAATAATCACTCTAATTATAATGAATATTATTTGAACATGCAGTCACATTAAGCTGTGTTGCTCTTTCATTACGCTGGCTTTGTTGAGTTAATTCTGAATTTCTTTCCTAATGTTCTCATTGATATCTCACTGGATTTATGCATGGAATTGACTGGAAGACCAGCAGGAGAGCTCTTGATTCATCCTTGTTTTCTTTAATTAAATGTTCTAGCAGATGATGTAGTTCATCTGCAATATGATACAGTTCTAACTATCATGCAATCACATGATAGTTAGGATATGACAAGTTAGGATATGACAAGCTAAGCATCCCTGAGGAAGATTGTAAAGGGCTTTGGATACAAAGCTACATTTTCTTCCAGATATATCTTTAGAATGGGGAATATATAGTTTATATTCAGCCTTGCTATAAACTAAGAAGATGGGGAGTGGGGATAAAAGGAAATGAGAAGAGGAAAATAAATATTACTAATTGCACAAGGCTTAGGAAATTAACTTTTGTCACACAGTACTTTCACTAGATTGTTTTCCTGGAAGATGCTCATTATGTTAAATGAACATTAGTTGTTGTTTTCATTTTTCAGTTCTGTTTCTATTTGTGGATTTTAAATCAGGGTATGGCTTTATTCCCATCTTAGTTTCCAACTGTATTCATATTCAAATAAATGTCAGTACAGTTGTTCTTTAAACTTCCTGGCTAGATACTGAAAAGTCAGAGGGAATAGAACTGTGTTCCTGTACCATTTTCGAGATTTCACTGTGTTTAATGAAACAATTGGTCATCCAATAAACAGATGAACATGAGCTGCAACTCATATTTGCAGATTTAATTAACCAATCTTGTTCAGTGTAAGGAAAGGTTGATGGAATCCATTACAGCATGGACGAAATTCTGTAAAATTCAGTGTACTATCATAGCATTAAAAGTAAATGTCACAATCTGTAACAGTATTTATGACTGTCTAGTGTTTCTGGCTTAGAATTAGAATTGATGGTCAAAACAGGAAGTGAAAACTTGTGTTCTTAAAATATGTAACACTTCTAGCAAGTCGAGTTGCTTCCATAAGTGGTAGGTTAATGGTTCCAAATCACATCGCCCAGAGACCCTTTGGAGCTTCACATTCTGGTCTTAACTCCTGCTTGAAATTCCCCCACAAAAGGATTCTTCGACTGATTTTCCATCCCTAACCTTCAATATGTTTGAGAGATAGAACTTGCTGCCTTTTAAATGATTAAAAAGGTAAAAGAAAAAAGTATATAGAAATCATTTTCTAACTTTATATTCTTAAATCTATAAATATGCAATATTACAACTTATAGTATGAAGTGCTTAATTTATGATATACAGCAGGTAAAAATTGTTTAACTAAAAAAAATCCAAAAGATCACAAGATGGCACTGATCTTTAACAATTCTACCAGATTCCCAGATTTACTACGCTCAAAGAATTTCTCTGAAAAAAAGTTTTGATATCAAAAAATTGGAAAGAAACCATCGTTATGCACAACCTGATATATACATAAAAGAGTGAAGTAGGTAGAATTATTGAACTTCTGAAGATATATAAAAATATTGGAGTAAAACATACAAAAACACAAAAAAATTGAAATGGCATAGCAAGTTTTTTTTCTGCTTCCTTGGAGTTATATCTTAGTCTTTTTAAAAGAACAAAACTTTTCCCCCCTCTATTTATAGTGAAACAGTCTGAAGGAGTCCCTTGACCATACATATGTTCTAAAGCCCGTATCTGAAAGAAGACATGCATTAAAACATAGGCAATGTCTTACATTCAAACTTGCAGGAAATCTTTAATTTTGTAAGTGCTGTCTACACCATTCACACCAACATTAGTGTCAGATTCAAAAGCATTGCTTTCAATTGGATTTTATGCATGGGGTCTTATATGTCATAAAAATTCACTGATTAGTGTTCCATGCTAGAAGTGATCAGCGGAAAAAGAAGAGGCTGCCTGAACACTATAAAGGATGACACTGGGATGCCATGGTGGATCTGAAGGAAGCAATATGAGACAGAGGGCCATGGAAAGTCCAGATCCATAGAATAGCTGAGAATTGGGCATGACTGAATGGCTGATGGTGACAATGTGTACAATATGCAAAACATTATAAAGAGATGTCCGATGATTTCCATTAAACTGAAACTGAACAATCAGGAACCATATTCTATTGGTTGACTACTCTTACTGTCACAAAGTCTTCTTAATATATATAAAATCTACTTCCATGTAGTTTTGGCTACTTGATTGGAACCAATCTTCAAGATTAAAGAAAACATCTCACTCACCCTCCTCATATGATGACTCTTTGTATATGGCATAACTCTTATCGTATCTTCCTCAGCCTCCTCTTTCACAATATATATACATATACATACATACATACATGCATGCATACATGCATACATACATACATACATACATACATACATACATACATACATACATACATACATACATACTTACATACATATATACTACAGGGATAGATTTCCAAAACTTCGTCTTGATGGTAGCCTCTTCTCAATTCATTCTACTTTGCTGATGTCCTGTTTAAACTGTAATGTCAGACCTAGAGACAGTGGAATTAATCAATCTAATAATGTATCATCTGCACATATTTCATACTTTTATTAATGGGGACATCTGAAGAGACTGAATGTTTACTGAAATTATATCATTATGACTTGTTTGTGGCAAATCCAAAAATTATTATCCAAATGCTGACCAGTGCCCAGTAAAGCTGACAAAACTATGATTTCTCAGTTCCTTGGGATGTCATTGACTGACATGGGTGGCCATAGAAATTGAGCAAATAAATAAATAAATCTTCTTTTTACCTTTTTGTTTTGAAATTAAGGATGCTTTCTGTCATCCAGTCTTTGGGAACTATGACAGTTGTCCAAGAATTGTAAGAGGCTAAAGCTAGCATTTTTGTTATCATTTCAACTAGTTATTTAATATCCCAGCATGTAGATCATTTGATCCTGAAGACTAAATTAATTTCAATAAGCTAAGTATTCTTTTATTCTCTCTTTATCTGTCCTGGACCACTGCTCAATTTTCCACTGAAAATCTCTTAACTAGCACTGAGAAGCAATAGAGTCGCAAACAGCAACATTCACAAAACATTCAGAAGAACCAATCAATTATGAGTGTGGACTTCCCTGATGTTCCCTTTCTTCTTCTTTCTTCATTGGATCTCTATACAAAACTTCTTTCTTCTGTCACAAACTAAGTTCACTCACTCAGCACAACTGTCTTCATTTTAGTAATAAGTATATTTTCCAGAAAAGTTTTTTTCTACTTCTTTTGACAAGAAAACAAAAACTGATTAAAAACAATTCATAATGTTATAAACTCATCAAAATAGAATTTCCTACAATGTCTTTTGTCCTTCACTTTGAAAATCTATAATTCAAAAAAAGTTCATTTTAATTAGGATTCTGCTTTTGCATTACTCTTTAATTTTGACTCAAACAATAATTGCAACACAATAACTATTTCATAGTATAGCATATTCAAAATATCGGAGCATGATCTTTTAAATAAAAATATGATGGCTACATTTTGATTCACCATTTGTATTCTGTTGCCATTGTTGCCTTGAATATTCCACAGAGGATAGTGTCAATTATGCAGATAGCATGAGCCCTATTAAATGTCAGGATCAAAAGTTTCATCCCCCAATGTCATCATCTTTACAGTTTTGATGTGCTACACATGATGAATGAAAAAAAGCAGAACAATGAAATGTAAAATGTCCTTTTGTGAATTACTGCTGTTTCTATCTGTGAATGTAGGGTATAATGGGAATAGTTTTGAAGTTATAGAAAAGATAAAGAGAGAAATGATAACTACAGCTCTGTTAAACTGGGGGGCTTTCTGGAGTTATAGAGCTGGATTCATTCCAGTTGAAAACTATTGATTGCCTTTAAAAAAAAGTATCACTGTGATTATCTCTACCAAAGTAAATTCATTTTAATTGTTCCCAGAGAAATAAAATAAAACAAAGACACTACGTGGTATGGATGGAATATTATTGTTCTAGTTCATTTAGAAAAAAAAATAGTTAAGTAAACCACTTAATTCTTTTCATACCTGAGATGACACTCGTACTGAGAAGTTTTGTTGAGCCTCTAAATGTTTTCTACTTATTGTTTCAGTGTGGTTTATCTCTTACTCAGGTACGCTAACTTTGACTGGTCAGTTATTTTGGGTGAACAATTTGCTTGTCATTTCACCTACTAAATCTCAATGTACCCTCAACCCCCCTCATCCTTTCCATTTTATTATGTAATATCATTTTCTTTTCTTGCCCCTTTTACCATGTTTTGTACCTCTTTATCATCATTTCTTTGGTTCTCTTGTCATACCTTCCTCCCCTCAATTTTTTGCTTTAGCTTTTCTTTTAATGTCTATTCATTTCCTTGTCTCTTCTCATAAAACTTTCCAACAGCCTCTGCTTCTCTGATCAATATTGTAGACAGTAGCCCATATTGGAGAAAGTATGAAGAAGGTGAGCAAGAACTTTAGTGGCTTTATGTGTTTATATGGTGTCTTAAGTACCTCAGTAGGTAATTTTTGGGACAGATGCAGACAAATTATATTATTATCACTTTAATATAACTAAACTGGAAAGTCTCAGTGTTCTAGTCGATCAAATTAGCATTTTTTTGCATTTCTAGGAATTTAAACTCATGAACTGCATGCTTCCTTTTTCTTAATGACATCTGATTCTTTTATATCTAACTTAACAGATTTTCTTGACTGGACACCCTTGAGAAATATCAAACTACAATTCTCATCATTTGAAGTAGGAATATTTGTCTAGGTTATCTAAAGACTGCTAAACTGGCAAGACATATTTGTGTCAATACAGGAAAGTAGAAAATATAAATATATCTGCTCAACCTGTTCTCCATGGCTTCTCACAGTGCTTTAGCAGTATAAGAAAGAATTGTGATTTTAAGAAGTACAACATTGAACTTGTTTCTGTTTTCGGAACAAATGAAATAGTTCTCATGGGTAGGTCAACCAAAATTTTCCATCTGGAATAACTATTTCTGATTTAAACAGAAGGATTGCAATGAATGAAATGATCATTCTGAATACTTAAAATGCTGAAATAATAAATATGAAAATTACCAATTATTCAGATATTAATATGTACTGTACAATCTTATTTTATGAATAGCTAATCAGTTTATTTTTTTCCCCTGGAAAGAGATATATATCTTATAAAGATATATATATATATTATATATATATTGGCGATGTTTCGGCAAGGTCTCACTTGCCATCTTCATATATACCGTATTTTTTGGCCTATAGGATGCTCCGAATCATAGGACGCGGGGCATTCCCGGCGTCCCATGGAGCGATTTCCCCCGTCCCCCGCGGGGAGCTGGGAACGCTCCAGTCCAAGCAGCGGGTTGACTCCCCCGCTGCAGAGATTTCGGCGGAGCGATTCCGTGCACATGGAAATCGCTCCATCGGCAGCCCCGCAGTGGGGAAGTCACCCCGCTGCATGGGTTGGGGCATTCCTGGCATCCCACAGAGCGATTTCCCCCCCGCGTGATGCTGGGAAGTTCAGGAGTCAGCTTGCAAATGGAACTGGAGGCTTCTCGGCACCCCGCGGGGGGGCGGAGATCGCTCCGTGCGGTGCTGGGAAGTTCGGGAATCACCTTGCAAACGGAACTGGAGGCTTCCCGCCCCCCCGCACAATGCTGG
>JANHFO010001797.1:154693-166241 GCA_032468095.1 Pareas carinatus
TGGCTAGATAGGTCCCTGGTTAAAAAAACAATGGGTTTTTTAACCAGGGACCTATCCAGCCATTAAAATTTCACATCTAATAGATTATAATAATGATTCTAATTAATATGGGAAATGTAGAATTGAAAGCTCAGAGTATTGCTGGTGCCCCCTCTCCAAAACCTGCCTGGATAGGTCACTAATAAAAAAACCTCATTATTCTAATTAATATGGGAAATGTTGAATTGAAAGCCAAGAATATTGCTGGTGCTCCCCCCTCCAAAACTTGCTTCCAGTTGTAATGTTTGAGATGAGCTGTTTTTAATTAATTAATTGAATTTTAATTCAATAACTCCATTTATTATATATACAGTAAATTACAGAAAGGATGCCCCATGTTCATGGATTTGCAAAGTTTTGGACGTAGACTTGGACTAGCTCACACCCCATTTTATAGTTAGTTTATTCATCTGCTTTCCAGAACTTTTGTCTCTTTCCCTCAGGTTGAGGATGGACTGGTTCTTGGGAGAAGATCATGAAATTAGCACACTGTCAGTTGCAAACCTACTTGATTTTCACCCTAAAATTTTTCTTACCAACTTTCAATCTTACAGTGCCTAAAGTACTGTATCAAGACTGCATATGCCTTTTGTGTTTGCCATCTTTTATTTATTTACTGCTTTTGGTTTTAGATTCTGCTCTCTTTCTCTGGAAACTGATAAAGCAATGAATATCACTTAACCCTGTAGCACCACTGTGTTCAGTTGACTGATACTTGAGTGCTGAAGGTTACTCAATGAGCATCATGAGCAAAAAATTCTGTTTTGAACTTATCTGAACTAACAGCAAAATCCTAACAAGTTCATCACTGTGGTTCACAATGCTGGTAGCTGTCTGTGCAACAGTAGAAATATATTGGCAGATTTCTGTAAAGTTTAAAACTCAGTCTTTTGTCTTTCTGTGCTCACTTGATTTCCATGAGAAAGCTTCTTACAAATTAATGTTTGATGTATTTGACAAGAAACTAATAGTCTTAGTGCTTAGGGAAATTGTAATGACCGAAAGGTGAATTTCTATGAATGCTTAATGTGGGGATTAAAAAAGAGGGTTCTTGTGAGTTAATAGCCTAGGACTCAATTTATTTCAATTGTATTCAGAATACTTTCAATGATACAAGTACAGTATTATAAAGAAAGACCTAAAGCACACATCTGGCCTTTATTTAGGATGCAGCAGAACAATATGTAACATATTCTCTACTTAGATTAGAAGTGAAATTTATGTTTATAAAATTTGTTCATGACTGTCTTCTTCTCTTTCCCTATCCTAATTTTTTTGGTCACCATTCTTTTGAGATAATTGACAAACAAAGGTGAATATAAGTTTAATATTTTCTCTACCTCAATGGATTATTTTGTGTGAATGTGTATTCAAATATTGGATTGCTTATTACAACTCTGAAATAATAATACATAAGGGTATATTGTGTTTGGATGAATTTGTCATCATGTTCGTTTGAAATTACCAAGGTTGATGAATATACACATATTTAGAGATACATCTCTCTGAATATGCTTGATCTTGGGGAAAAAAACTAAGACAGTCCTATTATGGTTTGAACTGGACAACACAAAAAACATGACTAACAATCAAACTAGAAAGTAAAAAAAAATCTTGGAAAAAGACAGTGCCAATTTGTGCATTGTTATACAATAGAAGTTATATATTTGTGACTATGAAGCCTGATTTGGACTCATTAGGTCCACACTTTCTAATCTATAACTAAAGGTATAAACTTGCGTTTAATTCCACTTAAGGGAGGGAATGATGAATTCTACTGTATGTATAATTTTATATGTAAAGGTAAGATATTGGAGCCTTTGTTGTGACTGAAAAGCAAAGTTTTAATTCTAAAAATAAATAGTAAACTATAAAACTGGCATAACTGGCAATTTCCTAAGCATGAGTGAAGATTTGATATTGCTATATATCTTAAGTTTTTAAAATATTTATATTTGAATGGCTCCGATTTCCAAAACTTTAAAAGAAAAGCCATTTCAGTTTCAAGAAAAATTAAAAGTTAATTTAATCTGTTATATATTTTTACTGGAATTCTAACAGCCATCTTTTAAAGGAATTGAGAGCTCATTTCTACAACTGCTTTTCTCATTTGTTGTTTTACCATAAGGGTTTGTTCTTTCACACTGATTAAAATTGAAATGAACATCTCATTGTTTGACAGGCCAACTTTAAGCAGATTTTAAATTCACCCATTCATACACTAATACAGTACATTGGACTCAGGTTTCCTTTAGCTTACCTGGAGGCGTTTCCATTCTTTATACAAGCAGCAGCTTCTTTACATTAAAAATCTCTTATAAATTCCAGAAGATTAAGCTTTCAGAATTATTGTAGACTAAAATAGATGGTCATATGTCTTCAATCAGTGGCACATAATGATGTTCTTCTGCACACATGCAAGACTAACCAAAAATCCTATAGTAGCTGTGCTTTACAGAAATGTCTTATGGCAGAAGAGAAGTGAAGAATTGCTAATAAAATACCAAAGAAAAGGAGGAATCTAAAAATCCTGTTCAGAGATAAATGCCCACAATATTCAGATACTTGTGACCATAGTGATTTTTTAATCTGGAAGCAATCTACATAGAGTTATAATAAAAATAAGTTATTACAAGAGAGAGATTTTTCACCAGAAGCTGTCTTCTTAAACAATCTATAAAATGACAAGAAAGGAAATTGAAATGTGTCTGTAACCTTTCATTGATAGTGCTGTAAAAAATAACAAACTTCATGTAGCCTTAGCATGAATAAATTAAAAAGGAGAGTTTTTTATTCTCTCTAAACCCTTTACCCTTTAAGTGTATCTTAAAGGTTGAAGGTCTTCAGAAAATGTCAAGAAGGCTAAATGAGGCAAAGCAGTTGAGTATTGGAAAAAATAGATGGAAACTTGGTACACAAATTCGACCACCAATTTTCTGGTTTCTTTTCCTACAGCATTGCAGTCCTGACTCACTAAAGTGCTTCTCAAATTTCAGGTATGACAGTGGCCTACTGTAGAGAAAACAGGTGCCTAGCATATCATAGTTTGGTGTGTTTAAAAGGTGCATTTCTATATCTGTATATGTATGTACAAGTGTTTATAAGAAATAAGTATTTATCAATTAGTTTTGAAGTGTCAAAAGATGGCTCCATGGTTGCATTCAAACATAGCATTGTATTACAGCTTGGCTAATTATATTCTGTAAACCAAGGCATATACAATGGCAAGCTGCATAATAAGTGTTGCAAATCATAAATTAGTTCCCATTAAACTAAACTGCTACTTAATATAATGTGTGACAATATATCAGAGTGAGAACCAAGATTTTTAAGTATCCACAGTGTGCAGGTTATTGCTAGCTTTTTTATTTTTTGTCATAACATAGTAGTAAATTCTGCATATTAGAGCAGTTTTTGATCTTTGGATATAAACGTGACTGTCCTGCATTTCAAATGTAGAAGAACAGAGTAAGTGATATATTTCTGAACTTCATACAGGAGAATTATTTTCATTGACTTGCAGAACATCCTATGAAAAATAACTATATTCAGTTTTGTTACTTCAAATGATGAGAAGAGTAGAGTGACTTATAGATTCTGACATTAATGATCAGAGCAAACCTTTGTGATGATTCATGAGCTTTGGATTTTCTTTCTTTCCCTACAAGCTCCTTTATTTCTGGGTTCTCTGTACACATCAATGCAGGCTTTTACTGCTGTTCAGTAATGAATGCTATTTTGTTTGCATATCTGACAGTTTTATTAACTTTATATTTTTGTGTGCATGTGTACACAAACTTTTCCAGGCATGACAAACTTTTTTTTGGTGCAGCTTTATTGGAAAAGAATTTATCACTAATCTATTGCAGCTGTAGGGACTGTACAACCAATTAAAGAGAATCCTGCCAAATGAGGCAACCACATGTTGGACTTTGATTGGCCACCTCAGGGGAACAAAGGGCCACAGGGGGTATCTGTTTGCCATTTCCTTTCAAAATAGCGTGGTGTAAAGTAAAGAGTAAAGAGACAAGTTATCAAACTGTAGGGTTCTTCATTTAATGTCTTGTCCAGAAACCTGAGAAGATCAAGTGAAATATAAATCATCTCATCACACTGAGTAATATTAACTAACATGAACCAGCACACATACTGTATTAGTACTTAAAAGGTTTGAAATAAGCTATAAAATATGCACATTCTTAGTTTAAAAGAAATGACATAACTTTTGTCACAAGATAACTTGAAATGTACTTTGGCACTGTCTCCTGAAATTATAGATTGCAAACTAACATGCAACATTAGAAGGCAGTGGTTAAATGAGAATATAAGAGGAAAATTAAAAAATGAATTATCAGCAATGCTCTTTGAAATTTAAGAGAATATATATTTGGATAAGTGTAGATGTAAGTGAAACATAAGAGGAAATTAAGTTGAGATGTTCCAAATTAAAAGCTGAATGAGTAAGCATTGTGTGATAGCAAGTGTTGACTGCAAAAATTGCTGGACCATTTTAAGAAAGGATTTCAGGGTTTTTATGGTCCTGAAATAAACACTGCGAAGCTACTGCAAAACTTCAAGCATCTGTTTTGCAGCTTCTATAACCCTGTCCCCCTTCAGAAGTTGTGGATGGCCCATCATTGAAGGTTTTCAAAAAGAGACTGGGCAACGATTTGTCTGAAATTATATAGGAACTCCTGCTCAAGCAGTTGGAGAAGAAGACCTCAGATATTCCTTCCAACTATATTATTCTATATCCTAAATACAGATATATGGAAACAAGTCCAAATGTTGGGCCTCACAAAGCACATTTCCTGGGCATGTTCTGGAGATAAATAATGATGAACTGCATATGGCCTTGGAGCCATATCTTTCCTATATTTTCACTAATAAAATACAGCACCTAGCAGAACTGTAGCTTACAGTACTTAGCGGTACTGTATCTTATTTTCACTAGCTTAATATATATACATATTATCTGAGGTAACTTTAAAGAAATATTTTATGGCATCATTTCAAAGCATCTCTTCATCAAAATTATTTCTTTTATTGTTTTGGAAAAAACATTTTTTATTTTTATTGAATGGTTGGAAAGAAAATTTGCTTTTGAAATAATCACAGAATAAGAGTGTTTTGAAGAAATTCTCATTGATGGTATGCGTGTCCTAACATTTATTTGCTAAGAAGGAAACTAAGAAACAGTGCACCTTCTTTCATTAAGCAATTTTTTTTCTGTGTTTCTTTAGCCTGTCTAGTTTCCCAGTGTCAATTAAATCTCAGGGAAGACATCATAAGGATTTTTTCACCGTTCAGTTTTCTTCAGACTGAGAAATACAATCAGAGTTATGAGCAAATTTGTTACAGAAAACAATCCATAAGTAGCTGCACCTGTAAAGTAAACTGAAGAGCCTTTAAAAAGAAGTTGGCAAGATTGAAAAACACTGCCTTAATTTATAAACTGAAATAGTTTTTGTTAGATTTTAAGGTACAAACTTTACTGACATGGGTCCTGTGTTGTAACAACCTCTACACTGCAAGGTGAAACACACGCAACACTATTTCTCTGCAGGATCAAAAGATTGTTGTTATTAAATGGTCCATGATGAGTGCCAAGAATAAAAATTTCAGCTTCATTAACCATATTAGAATAAATATAAGCTTATATTTGTGATGATTTAAAAATAGAAATATACTAAAATTAGTCTCTTATAAAAATGAAGACAACAATAGCAATAGAGATGAAAAATTTTAAAAAGTAAACAGTTTAGTAATTTTGTTGGTTTTACAATAAGAACTCTACTTGAGTAATTTGAAAAACAGTTTACGTTGTCATTGTGGATCATTGTAAAATACAGCAAAGAGTAGAACAGATGTAGGATTAGGACTTGAATCCATTGACTTTTTCTTCCTTCTGTTGCTAATTTAGGCATTATTGATATTACTTATTCTAAAATACCACCTTTAATATTTTCCATAATAAAATCTTGAAGAAAATTTTTAGAACTAGGAATTGGCATGTCCATAATCACATAATTATATCCTTTTATTTTCATTTTGATCCACAATTATTATTTTTTTCTACTAAAGAAAGGACTGTTATTTACATGGAGATAAGCAGATACTGCTTTCACAATAAATACTACCAGAGGGACTATCAAATTTCATTGGTGCACTACTGTAGTTTTCTTTGGCATATTTTGATAGGAAAGATATTCTGTACAATACTGCTATTATTCTTTAATCAGCTCATTTTGGCCAAGATACTTGTCTTAAGAATGTTGTGCTTGATAAAATCCTGTTGAGCACTATGTGTTTAATCTATGAATGAGACAGATACAATTTATATTTGAAGCATGCATAACTAGGCAAGTGAACTGAACTAAACCAATACATTAATGCAATATTTTTCAACCTTGGTAACTTTAAGATGTGTGGACTTCAGCTGAAGATTTGGGAAAGTTTAAGTCCACACATCTTAAAGTCATTGCTTTGAGAAACACTGTTGTGGCATAATCCTCCTTCAATAAACTGCAATTCCATATGCAAGATTTATAAACAAGATACATTTATTTGATTTTTTTCTTAGCAGTATACCTCTACTTTTTAAAATGATCGATTTTATTGTCTTTTCTTTCTCCGATATCCCATGAACAGAGTACTTACCTTCTTTTAATATTAATTAATTTGGCAGGACATTTTGAATCTTGCAGTATTAGCAAAGGAAGGAGACAATCCCAGTAAACTTGGAGGAATAAATTAGAATATTTATCATTAAAATAATATAACCATTTTTTCCCAGAAACAAAATGCTAATGTCAACTCTCACTTGATTATTATATTTTGGATGTGATTGTAAATTTGAAACATTAAAATAAACAAAGTGATGGCTTGTTGCTGCCTTATTGTGTTCTTGGCTCAAGATATGAGTTTTTGTATTTTGGAATATGGATTATGCACATCCATATTCAAACTATAACTATATAACTATAACAATAACTAGTTATAACTATATACATAACTATATACATACACACACATGCATATAAATAATGAATGCACAGACACTTAAAGTAAAATACAGTCTTGTATGTCTGTTATAAAAATAAAATTCTCGACATAAATATATATGATTGCAGTGTACTGTGGTCATGTGATCATGATTTGTGACCTACCAGGTAACAAACACAATAAAGGGGAATAGCTGGATAGCTGGATTCATCTAATAGCCATGGAATTCACTTAACAACCGGTTAATAGCAAAGGTTAAAATGGTTATAGAATGAGATCTGGACACATGATGACTTGCTTAGTCACTAACATTCCACTTCCAGTTGTGATCATATGTCGAAGACTAGCTGCATTGTTACAGCATTTTGATGGTTATGATATTTTAAATGCTTATGCAGTTTTACATATATTCATTATAAATATTATTTAAATGGTACATTAAAATGGTCTCCCATTTTGGGAGCACTTAAGCATTTATTTTCTTAATTTGTATCTAATAGTGGTATTACATTATAGTGGTGGTATAAGCAAAAGGCAAGAGAATGTCAGAATAGAACAATCCGTGAATAGGATTTTTGCAATTGTAACAATTTAATTGATCAAAAAACATAGTTAAACAAATATGAATTGTTTAGCAAATGCAACATTTTATACTTTGAGTGTACAGGAGCTCTAGTCAAATGCTACTGAATTTCAAAATTGGCCTGCAGGTCAGTGTCTACACTTCTAGGTTTTAAAGCAAAATGATTCAGGAATTTTGTTCCTGGAGTATAAATCAGACTTTTCCTACATTTTTTCAAACTTATGTGTTTAATATAAGTAAGATCTTATGTTTTGCTTTTATTTAAAATTTAAAGCTATAATTCTCTATTATTTCCCTTTCCCTTGCAAGTAAAATTTTCTCTCTTTTTCCAATGGAATCTTGATTAAATTCCTACCTCTCAGAAGACCTTACTTTATAAGGTCAATGGCAAAGTAAACAAACAATTCATCTGTCTTTCAATTTGAACAGTAGTTCAGAGACTGAATCAGAATCAGTATAAATTCATTAGGAAAATAGACAGAATAAGAAGTCATTGACATTTCTGTTCATTTTATTAGAGTTTTAAATGTTAGAATTATGAACATAGTGAACATTCCTCATATTTTCAGTAAAATAACAATACTATTACTATTTTTATTATTGTTAAGTAATCTAAGTTCCTCTGGTAAGGGAAAACTGGATTTAATGTTGAGGTTGTTTATCTCCTGCCCTCAGAATTAAGGAATTGACCCTAAAAATATTGTATTAACTTTCATTTGAGCATCATGAATTCTGTCTTCAGGCAAGTAAACCTGTCTTAATATTATCAGAAATTTTCATTAATGGAATATGAAACTTTCATTGATGGAATGTGTTCATCTGAATTAAAATATGAGTTCATAAGAGCATGAGTAGAATATACACCCAAGGACTGAAAGTTATGGAACTGTCTTATATTGTCTTCTCAAGAATGTAAATATCTCCAAAGACCTAAAGTACGTTTCTAAACAAGCACATCTTGTTCAGTGAGAAAATTCTCTATTTGTTAATAGATAAAATAATATGTTAATAATATAATTTATTATATTATATATTATATTATTATATTTATATTGTTCTCATACTGGTTCGATAATTCTCAGCTGCCTTTTACACATTATTTAGTTCAATGATTACTTTGTATTTATTTTATTTTTTTAACATATAACTAAATGTATCTTCAGTCAAAGCAATAATATAAATTGCCTGAAGTTTGAATGCTTGTTTGAAAGAAAAGAAGGTACTATATCACACATAGTCTATATTTTCTTGTTTCTTACTAACTCCACTATCAATTCCATTTTGAATCTGATTGAACTTGCACATTTATTTTCCAAGATATTGATCATCTGTTTTTAAACTTATCTCTTTAAATATATAATAAATTCTTGCATATTGCAGGACTCTTTCATATGTTAATGAAACTGTTACAAAAAGTAGAATCAAGGACTTAACTGAAATAATTTCTGATGTAAGCTTTTATCTTGCCTCAGTACTTGGAGAACAGGAATAATATAAAGAAAATATGTTTATATTTAAATTGATCAAATGCTTCATCCTATAAAAGGGGAAAAGGCATAAATCATTTTATTTCTGACATATTAGTATATCCACATTATCATATAGAAAAAACAGCATTCTTTCAATAGACATAATTCAAATAATTGCCCCTCTAAGTTAGAGCAGTTTGTATGTTCATGTATGGACTTGGTTTCTCTTAACAACCTTTCGACATACCACACTGTACTTAGTGCCTTTATGTCCTGAACTTTAACCTTTACTTCCTGTTACTGTATAAACATCATCTCAGTTTTGCCCTGGAGGATGCTATTTCTATCAGCAATGAAATGTGAGGAGAAATCTGAGATTCATTTCTGCTTATTTGACTTATTCAAAAAACTGCTGGCCTTAATGGTAAACTCGAGTACAAGAGCGTTGTCTGATTTTACTTTGAGTGGTTTAAATATTTTCAGATGTAAGGAATGTAATCTTGGGTTGTTGGATATAAACATGTCTTCTGTTTAAAAAGAAAAAAACTCTTTGCATAATAAAGGTCAATGAACTAATCCAATAACTGGATCTTTCTGACAGAAATAACTCTGAAATTTAGTTTGGCTACCAGCAACTTCACTACTTGAACTATAGTGACCAGCTTGGGACAAATGGTTTGGAAAGAGCAATTTAAAAAGTTACTTTTAAGATTTGTAAACCTTCCCAGCTAATGTCAGTAGAACAGGTCAAAACAAATAATTTGGTTTCTTAGTGAAATTAATTAGCTAAACAGGAATGTTTCTATTTCTTCTACTATTTTTAAAAGAGGGCTAGACTCTTTTAAGGGCAACATTATTTTGTGTGTGATCAAAATGGACTATACCACAATGATACATTTAATTAATTAATTAATCAAATTTATACACTGTCCATATTACTATGTGACTCTGATCAGTTCATAGATATGCTACTTTATTAATATATAGTATTACAAACAATTACTTTATCCCATGGATGCAGATGCTATATCGAATAATCTGTATAAATTTAGTGTACTACCTTTCTTTAGGAAAAAATATATAATGCTAGTGAAATAGGTAATTAATATTAATATTTATTATCAGTATAACTACCAAAGCACTGGCAATCTAGTTTTAAATAGATTAGATAAAGTTAGAGTCAAGATTAGAATATACACTATAACATTTTGTAGAAACTTATCAAAAAATTAATTTTTTTTGGATTTGATAAAAATCTGGTGGAAGGAAGCTAATGACTCATCTTGGGTAAGCTATAGTTTATCATAGTTAGGCATCTAATTTTTCATTTAAATATTCTCAATATTTATCTGCCCTTTCCTGATATTTGTGGAAGATTCTCTTATTGTCAGGCTAGTTACCTTCTTTCAGAATATATTGTTGATGTAGATTTAATGAAATTAGTAGGTTTGTTAGAAATTAAAAAACCTTTGACCTTATTCATTTTTTAGACAATGACCCTAACCCTATTAGTAATCTGTGAAGAAACTGCAGTCGCAACTTCAGGGAGTCAAAGACATGATTTTTTTTAAAAAAAAACAGATAATAAAAGCAGAAAGGGAGATAGATAATATACAGGAGAGAGAGAGAGAGAGAGGGAGGGAGTGAGAGAGAGAGATGTGACTGGACTGTCATACCTGAAGTAGTAAACATTTGGCATGTATAAATAGGTAAAACATATAAATTTGTACAGAAAAGAATTTAAGAATTTGTATGGCATAAATTGTCTTACAACTCTAGTAGGAATATTACATTGTGCAACTGCAATGAAACTATGATCACTTTTGCAGAGCTATTTATCACCTACAAAAATGTGTGTGTGAAATACTGGGTGATTTAGAGGAAATGGACTTTTTATCTTGTTATTCTTTCTTTTTATAAAAGTTGAAGAAACAGTTATTGGATTCAGTCAGTGATGTTACCTTTGAATGATAATATTCTAAGCCAGAGGGCAGATTTGTACAGTATCATTTCACCAGAGTACCACAACCTGGAAATGTTGTGACCTTGAACCTGAATACGGTACTTGCACCATAAAAAATGTAGCTCTAGGGATCCAAAAATATTGGATCACACCAGTTTCAGAGAAAGCAGACTGGTTCACATTATATGCCACTATGAAAAACTAAATTGTTCCTCTCTTTTTCAAATTGGATTGGAGATATTATTGAAGACTTTGTTGTAAATATATATAGTGGTATTGTCTGGAACAGGAAGCATGTATAGCAACATTATCACATAAGCTGGTACTTTGTTAATATAAAGTAGTTATAAATACAAGTAAGTAAAAAAAAAAAGTAAGTAAGTAAAATTTTATTTATACCCCGCCCTTCTCTCGAAGGACTCAGGGCGGCTTCCAGGCATATAAAAACATACATATAACATAAGACATTTTAAAAATACTAAAAATATT
>JANHFO010001798.1:19392-31958 GCA_032468095.1 Pareas carinatus
GTTTAAGAACAAGATAAATGGTTTTCAGATTAAAATTATGGCTCATAATCTATTCTTTGAAAAAATCTTAGAGATAACAAGAGTTATAAGGTCTTCAGTAGGATCCACGCAACACTGCAGTTGGTACGGTAATTCAAGCAATTCCTCCACTGAGGTTACTTCTGATACATTGGTTTATTGCAATTTGAAGCACTTTGATATTTGCCTTTGTGTATTAGTATTTATTATGGCATTTTAAACTGTACCCTGATCATATGATTGGTATTTGATATATCAATAGAAGTATATTGGTATATATTTTATATACTGCTCTATGCTGGATTTTGGAAATAATAAACTTTAAATTTCTTGATTGTGGAATCCAACTCTCTTCATCAGATGCTTGAATCTATGAGTCATCAGATGTCACAAACTCTTGAGACAAAGCTGAGTTGCGAGGTATGTGATACTCACAAAGTTTTAGTCTCAATCAGTATGCTAATTTTTGACCATCAAATAACGTTCTGTTTAAAATGCCTCAAGTTTCTTAACGTTCAGATGATTTATGTTAAAAAATTAAGACAGTAAAGAAATGATTAAAGAAAAAAAGCCAGTCCAGGTAATATGCAGAACTGTGCTGAGAATAAAAAGCCTTAAATCTGAGCGGGCAAATGTATAGACAGCAGGAGACATCCTTTTTCTCTCTCGCCTCCTCTCCATTCACTATCCCCGTTCCCCAGTGACTCGTCCGACGCAGTCTGAATACAATCCCCCGCAAATCTTTCCCCCACGCCCTTTTCTCCTCCCGGAAGCCAGAAAGCCATGTGGCCGCAGCACGCCCTCTGCTCTCCGGGCAGCCCCATCTTCCCCTCCCCCGTCCCCGGTGGCGATGCAGGCGCCGGAAGCGGGAACAGAAAGCCGGGAACGGGAGGGAATCTCCGGGAAGGGGGGCGCGCGAAGAAGAATTTTCACGGAAAGCTTTAGCGCACGCGCAGTGGGCGCCGCTGCTGTGGGTCTCTTGCGCCGCGCCTCAGCTGAGGGCCGGTCGGTGGGTGGGCGGGTGGTTTGGCAGAGGGCGAACTTAAACCTCGCGGCTAGTGGGGGACCGGCGAGCAGCGGAGGCGGCGGGCGCAACCGCAGCAGGCGTTGTGGACAAAAGGCAGGACGCCTGGTTTTTTGGGGGTGGTGGTGAAGACGGGGGACCCGAGGGGCGGGGCTGAGCGTGCACGCGCGCGCGAGGATGTGAAGATGGCGGAGCTGCAGATGCTGCTGGAGGAGGAGATCCCGGGAGGGCGCCGGGCCCTCTTCGACAGCTACACCAACCTCGAGCGGGTCGCCGAATACTGCGAGACCAACTACATCCAGGTACGGTGCGGTCGCCGTATTTCCTATTGCCCCCCCCCCCGCCTCGCTGCATCAAAGAGAGAAGGGTTGATCGCTCCGTGTGCGCGCTCGTGTGAATGCAGACATGCAGGCTTGCTTGCATGCATGCATGCCATACGGAATACCGATGCCCCTCTCCATCCAAGGCATCTCAACTAGCCTTCGAGGCCTAGAAGAAGCTGGGGATGTCATGGGAGCGAGAGAGGGGGAGAAGTGGAGAAGATGTGGGTGCGCGTTCAGTGCCCACGCAAGAAGCCGTTGGGTATAGCTTTGAGAGAGGCGCCCCTAATCCAGATATTTCCTTTCAGAAAGATATGTCCTTATACGCAGGCTGATAACGGCAGGAACTCATAGCTGTCGTATAAAACGTTTCCCATTCCGTGATTGTAATAGTCTGCTATATTTCTGCTTGGTACACTTCAGGAATAAGGGCAAAAGGCGATTTTGGACTAATAGTTAAGGAATTTTTTCACAGGCGATAAGAATAAATCCCTGACTCCACGTGTAATGCTACTCCTGAAGAGATGTTACATGTACCTTTATTAAGGATTTCTTTTTTTCTCCTGAACGGTGTGCTCTGTTTAATAACTGCTGCACCGTAATGTTAATGTTGTGTTCCTTACAAGATGGTATTAATAACACAAGTCCAAGCTCAAGTTATCAGACTGCCTGATTTGCTAAAATTGTGATTTTGCACCAGTTCTGAACGTGATGTCAAACTATGCTGAGCTTCAAGGCTCCTACTGAGACTTGGTAATGAGCTGGCTAACTGATTACTGTTCCGATTTCTACTGATTATTCAAGGGAACCCCCTCCCCTGATTTCCTCCTCAATAAATAAACTGACATGATGCTTCAATATTTAAATTGAAATCTTAAGGGATTTTAACTAATTTTAACTTAGAACTGTATATGCATTTTAGGTGTTGCTTTTAGTGAAATGGGCAGCTATATAAGGTGAAGATGATAGACAGACTAATTGCAGCTTCTCTCATCATAGGGAGTGATGTTCTTAGTATCCATTATTACTCATTGTGCAGCCTTATTAATATAACATATGGTAATATAATTTTGTAGCTTTCTGCTTGGTTGTTAGAATTTTGTATTTCAAATTTTTTTTCAGAGAAGTTAGTATGACTAGTTTAAAACATTACTGAATTCTAAGAAGATATCAACAGAAAAAACAGTCCGATTTTGCTGCAGAGATGGATTGTTGTAAATGAAGATTTAATTATGGCTTTCTGTTGACACATTTGTGTCAAACAAATGAATGCGATGATCTTGCTTCATGGAGGAGTTATGAAATTGCAATTGCTTTTTTATTACTAGATAGGTTTTTATTACTTATGAAATTGGTTTAGTTAACTATCTGTAGTCATTCATGTGAAGTTTAAATTGTCAATTACTTAAATATATCTAGGTCTTAAGGGATAGGCAAAGAAAAGATGGGTAATTCCCTTATGTAATATTTTCTTTTTCATATCAGTTTTATAACATGTTTCTGATTTGAAGATTAAAATATATGTGGCACTGATAAAAATTCTGAAGTTTTAGAACTTTCCCTTTTCTGTGTATAGTGTAAATAAGTAAAATATCATTTTGGAAGCAAAGCATTTTCATGCATATGAATGTACATATTTGAAGATCAGGAGAAGGACTGAAGAGTTTTAAGAAGCACTAAGAAAATGTGCACTGACTGGTTTGTTTTTCCTGAATTGGATGTTGAATTCTATAATCTGAAAGCTTTTGTATTTAACTGTAGTCTCATGGGTCATCTATAGTTTCACCATGTTATTCTTTACATGCAGTGAGTTAATAGTGCAAGGTGAACATAAGATTTTTCTTTGTGATACTGTAATATAGAATAATAAAACATTTTTGCCACATTGCTTTAAATTGTTCAATGCATTGAGGTTCCAAAATCTTTATTGTTTATTGGTTTTAATTTTAATAATAATGCTTAAAGATGAATTCTGTTAGCTTGACCTGAGGATGATAGGATTTTTGAAAGATTTTGCTGAAATAAAATATTCCAAGAAAATCTTTACCAGTATATTATATTATAGAGCTGAAGTGTTTCAATGAAAAATGTAGAACTTAAGGAACAATAGTCGAGGAGGAACAGTGGATAGACTTTATATATTAGCCAGCTATCATGTTAAAATAAATCCTCCCAGTTGTTTTGCGGCAAATATTTGTACAGGGGCTGAGTAGTTTCCTTTAGATGTTTTCTAAATTCCCTGCTGAAAAGCAAAAATGTAGTCTGCACCTTTGTAGCACATTATATTGTTTCAAGCAGCTTCTTTTTCATTCATTCTTCATTTATTTGGTGGAGATTATTTTCTAATTTTTTTATATAGAGTTCATGCTGACTTTCCATTAAGTTATTCTATTTTCAGTCTAGTTACTTTCAGTCACTTTCTTCTTTTTTCCATGACTATTTCCCCCAAGTTATATTCTTGACAGTACCCCCCAAAAAAGGAGGGGGGCTATCTTGCATTTGGAATTTCCCATTGCCTTGCATCCTTCATTAACTCTTTAGTAAGGAACAGGTTTTTTTTCTGAGCACATATTTATTAAACAGTCATTTTTTCCATTCAGTCTCAACTACCCTGCAGGTAACCTAGAAGAACATTTCCCCCCATGTTCATTCAAAATATTCACATTTCCCCCAAAAATGAGCTTGTCCCTGTATGTATTCATCAAAACTCAAGACATCAAGACTGCACGGGATCAGGCCGTGTTCACTTAGAAGTACAACAGCTTCCCTGTATCTCATTGCTTCATTTCTTTCCTTCCTTCCCTCCTTCCTTTCCTCCTTCCTATGCTCTTTACCATTTCCATATGCCATTGTTGCCACCTGTTGGATATGTAGATACTAACTGCTACCACTCGTTGTGATGCTTTAATAATATAGAGAAGGTATAAACTGGGCTACCAGTCTCAATTATACCCCTGTCACATGCAGCATTTCCAGCTGAGGACACTGTTAGTCAGTTTTGGCACATTTTGGTCTTTAAGTCACAGGTGCAATGAAAGCTAGTTTTACCCCAGCATGCTCATACTGAATGGACAAGCTTGCATCTTTAACCTATAGATCTCCTTATAAACTAATATACTCTTGTTTTCATCTTACAATTGAAGAAGTAAAGGCTGTTATTGATACATAGCCTGAGTGCAAAGGAAAACTTTAAAGCATATTTTTATTTCTTTCAAAGGTTTTAAATCTCTATATAAATTAGAAATCTGAAAAATTATGACATGGAGTTAAGACCTTACTAATTCGGTGAATGACTTTTGGATTTTACTGTATATGTTTTAACTTGATTTGTTTTTTTGGGGGTATGTTTTATTGTGAACGATCCAGAAAACTTTGGTAATTGGGCTGTTTATAAACAAGTAAAGTGCCATGTTGTGGAATGAGATTACAGTATCATGGGTAGCATTACTGGTATTCCTTTCCCCTTGCTTTATTAGGCGAATGAGGGATATATTACATATTAATCAAAGTTGTTAATAAATTGTTAATATAGGCAGACCCTAGGTTACAAATGAAATATCTAAGTCAGTCTAAGTCAAATTCGCAGGTAAGTCAGAACACTTATTTAATATTGTGATCCTACTTAAAATGGCAGACATCATTTTTCTTCTTTGAGGCAACAAATTACTGAAGCCATGCAGTGTTTTCCTGATTGTCACAAAATAGTGCATGTGTTTATTATTATAAACCATTTGCATTTGTATTCAGTTTTTAATATAATATACTTTATGACAATCTGTTTGTAAGTAAGAGTTGTCTGTAAGTCAGATGTTCTTAACCTGGCAACTGCATGTTAGCATGTAAAACAGTTTTCTTGCTAAGTGTACAAAACTAAAAAAAACTGAACCTTGGGCCGTTGCCTTAATTTGTTTTGACTCCTGCTAAACAGAAAAGAAAGTTAGATTTCAGTTTATATTTGAATTTTCTCATGCAATATTTTGTCAAAGATGGAGCTATATTCTGTGCTTTTTTACTCAAAGCAACCTTGTTGCATGGTTGCGGTATACTAAAAAACCTATATAGAGCAAATCATCAATTTAATGTATTGGTTGGAGGAATGCGAGGTGTTTATTAAATCAGAATGTCTTTTAACTATAATTTACATCCTTTGCATCAATTTACATTGTTTGTGTAATTATATAATTAGCTATAAATGGCCTCATTTGCAGTAAAATTTTGATTTAATGGATAAACCCTCATTTTCATGGTTAAACTGAATTTAATAGGAAGTAGACATGAATGGGACAGAGTGTGATCAGAAAAGTTTTCCATTGTATCTGATGTCTGCTAAACCAGCTATTCTCAAAGGTGGAGAAACCGCATAAATAGGGGACATTGCCAAATTAAAAAGTTTTATGTTAAAAGTACAAAATGAGATCCATAATTTTTTTTCTGGATTATATCATAAGATTAGAAACATTCCAGTTAATGGTAATTTAAAAAACTGGTGCAAATGTTAAAAACAAGTTGCTGCTTTTGGTTGACATTTGATATTTTTGCATCTTTTTAAAAGATTTAAAACTATTGCTGTTTCAAGAACAACAAATGCAAAAACTCAATTTTATGTTATCCACTCAGCTGTATTGTAACAGAAAAAGTGCTGATTTATACATCCATGTACCATTAATTATTTTTTCTGAAATGCATGTGTTTTTATCAAATATTAGAAAGAAAATGTTTTATACAGATAAATAAAAAGATATGTAGCAAAACCAGATTACTTAAGGAAATATTTTTAAAATATACAAGCAAGAAGAAGTAGACTTCATTTATTACTACTAGAATTTGCTTCTTAAATTGATTATGTAAATTCTTCTTGCATATTTCACAAAATATTTTCAATTATTTTTAATATTTTTTGAAAAAATGTATATAAACATGAAGATTTTGAAATATTCAATATTGATCTAATTACTTCACATTTTATCAAACAAATTTGTATTTTAACCCTAAGACTGTTGATTTTTTGAATTTCTAGGGTGGAAACTATGTTGAGGCCATAATTAAATCTAAGGGTTTTTTGTGTATATTATGTAATCATCAGGATTCAAGTTGAATAAGATACTATCTTCATCAATTCTGAACTATTAATTATTTTTCTTAAGATTTTATTATGGGAAAGGAGAGGCAAGTGTAATCTAAAGTTAGTTGGAGAAATTTCTGATTATATTTGCTGACTAGTCCCAGCTTTCTGGAAAGCTTCTCCAATGGCTGCCACCGACTTATGTAAAGCTTATCATGCCATGTTCTTATGACTCCCATGTGCTACTAAATAAAGGAAGTAAGCTAAATGAAGCTGTAGGATATTTTAGGTTTGATTTTCAGTTAGTGAAAGCAGTAGTGCAAATGATATGATAAAGGATTGAATTAACCATTGGTGACTTTTGAAAAGTATATAAATTAATAGGAACACCTAACTGGTACAATAAGGGATGTTATAATTATCATTTATGCTTATGCCATGTGAATGTGTCCAGGAAGTTCTTTAAATAGAGAATATTTGGCAGAAAAGCATGGGTTAATAACATAGAATTAATTTTTCATTTCTTATATGAAATGTTATAATTTAGATTATCAGTTCATATGCAGCTAACTGGAAGTTTGCTCTTTTTTAAAATGAGAATAATAACCACTCTACCTCACACTGATTTGCACCACATAAAATTAGTGTCTGAATATTTGTACTGTCCGCCTGAAGAATAGCCTGTCTTTTTCTCTTCAAAATAAAAGAAAGATGATTTAAAATGCACTTTTAATTATTTTAGTATAGTCAGAAGAGGTTATGGAGTGGAAACGTTAACAGGGCCCAAATTGTGCACTGTGTGAACGGGGGGTGGAGCTATGGCACAAGCACATAGACCAACTATGCGTTTGCATAGAAGGGAACCCCAGGAAAGTGAAATCAACTCTGACACGCTACTCTTTGATCACCTCCTACTTGTAGCTAGCTCAAGCCCGAACAAAACGGGGCACTTAGCTGGGGATGAAGAGGGCCCACGATGTCTCAGCGGTGATTTGCAGTTGCTCCAGGCGGCAGTCGCGCCTGGAACATTCCAGGGGCTGCTGCTAGCAGCCACAGGAGGAGCCCCAGCTGAGGCAACCTCCCGGGCCAATGCCCAGACTCCGACTGAACTGAGCAGGTTCAGTCGAAGCCTGCGGCGCCCTGCCTACCTCAAGGATTTCATCAGCTATGTGAGAGCCAATCAGAAGGGGAGGGATGTTATGGACTGAAGCAAGAGGTTTTCACACCACTCCACACTCCTAACTGCCACTCATCTGCGGGAAAACTCTTGTTGCTGATTGGCTGGGTTTCCCCATTCAAATGTATAAAAGAGTGGAACCAGCCGCCAGCCCTTTGCTGTGTATTCTCTCTAGCTAAATAAAGGAGCTGAAGTCACCGTCCTGTCTGTCATATTTCTTCCACCAATACCACTTCAGAAAGTATCTTCCATGTGGTTATGATGCCCGTCCCAATAACATAGCAAAAATTCTCCCACTGCTATTAATAGCATGTAGGGAGTTGTACATAGATTAATTAGATTGAATTGTTCGGCAGAACTGCCTCTTGCCATTCTACCTTGGTTGGAGTAAGCCCAAGTTGACCTCTTTGGGTGCTTTTCATTGGCTTCACTTATGGTTACTTAAGAATTTATTTCCTCTTTTAAGGCAACTATTTCATATGCTGCTATGGGCAATCAGATTCTTGCAGAGTAGCTGTAGTTTTGTTTTTAAAAATAAAATTTCCAGAGAATAAAAAAGTCTAGATGAATTAGAATCATAGCTTCATAGGCCTGGAAAAGACCTCAGAGGTCTTCTAGTCCAACCCCCCCTGCTCCAGACAGGAGTCTTATATCACAGTCAAATGGTTATCCAGTCTGTTTTTGAAAACCTTCAATGATGGAGCAATCACAACCCCAGGAAGCAAGCTATTCCACTGATTAATTGCTCTCACAGTCAAAAAAGTATCTTTATTTCTAGACTAGATCTGTTTTTAATAAGCTTCCACTGATTACTTCTTGTCTTGTGCTCTGGTACCTTAGAGAATAAGTCAATCCTCTCTTCTTCCTGACAGGCCCTCAAGAACTGGAAGGCTACTATCCCCTCCCCCCCAATTCCTTCTCTTCCTTTGTCCTAGCTCCCTCAACTGTTGATCATATGATTTAGCCTCCAGGCCATTTATCATCATTGTTGCTCTCCTCTGCACATATTCCAGGGTTTCAACATCTTTTTGTATTAGTTTCCACAGTATTGCATTAGCTTTTGTGGATTGTATTCTGCTTCTTCACATGAGGTGGACAATAGGAAGGGAAGGGAAGGGAACGTGATAAGAGGCTGAATAGATAGTAAGCATTAACAAAAAAGGTTAGTTCTGATGTAGTTATAGCAAATAAACTTATTGTTGTAATCACGGGTCATAAAATGTATAGATGTGAATCTTCTTGTCTTGATGAGCTGATTAATCTGTATAATCCAATAAGAATTTTAATTTCTTTTTAATACATAAGATATAAATTAAAAAATGTTTTGAGGAGATTGAAATAACTTTAGCTGATTTTTGAATAATGCCATTTGTATTGCCAGATTGTATCCTTTTTTTCTGAGATTGGCCAATATTTTTTAATATAGAGGACATTTAAGAGACATTGCTATAAATCCTCATATCTCAGAGTTGCTATTATTCAGTAATAAAGATGTTGGCATTACCCCTAGTAGCATTATTGCACTATTTAATAGTGTCACCTACAGTATCAGGAATTGCTTACCTTTCACTGGATTATATGCTACTATTTGACGGCAACTGTAGAGAAGTATGGAGGTCCTTGAAGAAGCAACGCAGGAACAGTTAAGTAAACATCAATTCTGTCCTGGGAAAGAAATTCAAGAGTATTCCATCTTGATTCTCTTTGATTTAAGAGGGGCAGAGAGAAACTTTTTCAGGTTTTAAAGATTAGGTTATTAAACCCTACAACAATAGAGTTCCAGTAGTCTTTCCAGTGTCTGTTTCCTGACCTGGCCAATCACAAAATCTAGCAGCAGCCTATTTTTCAATTTCTTTTATTGTTTCCCCTTTACTACACATATGTATGTGTATGAATGTATGTATATATTCTTTGTTTGATGGCGATATACAGTTTCCATCTTGTCTTATTTGTTTGTTTATCCAATTTATGTAGCTTATTTTATCATTATTTAAAATTTTTGCAGTCTTATCATTTGGACATACTGCGTATGGAACTTGGAGTTCTAAAACATGTAAACTAACTGATTTAAATAATAATTAGAGCAGTTTAAAGGTTGGGCTTCCTTTTATCAAAGGAAAGGGTTATGTTAGTATATTCTTTCTAAACTATCAGGAGGATTAGTACAAGTTTTGATTGAACTATGATTTTGGTGGATTTTCCTTCAGTTTGTTGGATTTAACAGATCTGTTACAGTACATGAAGTTAATTTTGCTGTACAATATGTAAGAAAGCAATATTCTTTTAATATTTTTATGGTAAATATAGGCAAATAATTTAGGATCCTTAGGAATGAGCAGTTTTAATAACCAACTGCTGTAATATTTATAGTTATTATTGACTCCCACTTTGTTTCCTGGATGGATAATGGTCATGGAGAAGGAACACAGCTACTGAATACCTTTGAAGCCTGAATATTAAATCATCATGGATTCCCATGTTTTTCCAAATTTTCATCGCTTGAGAAATGACAAAAAGAAACCAAAACTCCTTTCATCATTAAGGCTTTTTAAAAAAAAACATATAAGGAAATGTGATGAAATGGAGACTTCTATCATTTTATGCTATATATAGTATGCAGAAATAATCTGTCTTTAGAAATGAGATACAGAATGCATACATTACAATAAATAATCCTTTTTAAATGTGCATTTTTGCTTTTGTCAGAACGTACCTCACATGTTAATAATATGGATTGTGCAGAACTGAATAGTTTGCTCTGATTCTTAAAAAGAATACTGCAAAAAGGAAGAAAATATGTAAAAATAAAAGGAGTAGAAATAGCAAGGAGTATTAAAAGAATAAATAAAACAAAAAAACCTTCACCATATAAAATACTATTAATTATATCACTATATTGCCATAACCCATGTAGTCCTGAACTGGTTGAGGGAGGGAGGAAATAGCTCAGGGTAGCTACATCCTAGAGTCTCCCAGAGCTTGGGAAGGTCAGAAGATTATAACTTTAGTCTGGCAGGATTCTGTCTATTGGGTGTAAGCAGATCAGGACTTTATTCGGAGTTGATTTAATTTCACTGTGTCATCTTTGGGCTTAGACCTGATAGAGGCTAACATTTCCCCAGCTTTTGATAACAGTTACCTAAATATTTTTCTAGGAATGCATAATTATCTTTTTGACAGCAGACCAAGAACAATGGATCCAAAGTTCTTCAGAGGTGGACAAATTGCAGTTTTTAAATATAATTTAGCAATGCATTAAAAAAGTTAAATGTTTTTGCTTCATGATTTCATTCATGTTTTACAGATTGTAATTTTTGTAAGCTTTAAAATGTTTGAAAATATTGTTTGTAATTAGCTAATTAATGTAACTATTTATTTTTCATAAAGTCTATTTTTTCATCCACTATTTTTTAAAATAAGTATTCTTTCAAAAGATCAATTTTCTGTGAGAGCAAGGAACATAGATTAATTTCTGCCCCAAACTATTAAAATATTTCTGATCTTCTTTAATGCTGAAAATATGTTAAGCTTCCTATAACACTAAAAGTCAAATTTGTACCTTTCCCAAGTGCCAAATAACAGCTTCCAGGTATGTCCATAACATATGTATTAATATTATTTTCATTTCAGTACAGTAGATAACTATGGCACTATCAACATTTTAACTGCAAGTTATAAAACAATTAAAGTTGTAAAATATAATCTAAATGAGAACATGTGCCATGGCAAGTTCAAAAAAGATATTTATTTTAATTTACATATATATTCCATACATATGCATGGACAATCCTTGATGTATGATTGTAGTGAAGCCTGCCCATTATGGTCATAAGTCATGACAGTCATAAAGTGGATCACCCACATGGCAGATCTGATTTTATGATTGTATTTACAGCAGTTGTTAAGTGAATGTCACAGTTGTAAGTGAATACCCTGGTTGTTGAGCAAATCCATTGTATGCTATGAGGCCTCCCCCCCCCAAAAAAACTGGAAGCAAAACCTGATTTTTTGTAAAAATGTAAATTGTGATCGTGTGACCATAGGACATTGCAAATGGCCGTAAGTGTGGGCCAAGTATACCAAATACGATCATGTGACCACAGAGGCATCAGAACTTTAAATTATGATTGATTGTAAGCCAAGGAGCACCCTTTAACAGTTTTTCTTGAGCACATTATTTCAATCAAATTGATAGGTCTAAAACTAAATTAAAATTCCCAGCCATAATTATATAGAACCACGATGGTGCCAGCAGTTCGATCTTGACCAGCTCAAGGTTGACTCTGTCTTCCATCCTTCCAAGGTCGATAAAATGAGAACTCAAATTGTTGTGGGGAATATGCTGACTCTGTAAATTGCTTAGACAGGGCTGTGAAGCACTATGAAGTGATATATAAGTCTAAATGTATTGCTATATAGTTCAGCTATAAGCAAAAAAACTATGATTTATTTCCAGTTGGCCTATAAAAAATTATCAGAACCATCTAACAATCAACATTGTTAACAATCAAAATTATGAAATCCTTTTCAGTATCCAACATTTTGTTTTCTGCTACAAAATTTGAAGTGTTCTTTATTAGTGCAGCCATTCTTTTATACGATTTTGAATGTAAGGCTATATGGGTCTGATCAATGCAAATCATTTTAAGCAAATGCTTTTCTTCTTCATGAAGTTTTTTGCAAAAAAATCCTATTATTGATTTCATCATTAATTTACAAACAAAAATCAGGTATAAAGGCGTTCCATGGTACAAAAACGATAACATTGTATATAAAATAAGGTAAATACGGATTCTCTGTTGAAAAGACTCAAGGGATCCCAGCTCAAGGTCACAATAAAGACAGCATACTTTGAATTTTGAAACTTAAATCTTGTTCCTATTTATCACGTTGGCGTGTGCCGACCCCCATGGCCCATCCTGCATCCTGGGCGGTACGGGCTCTCGGGCCCAGAGTCTACGGCTG
>JANHFO010001798.1:35943-50438 GCA_032468095.1 Pareas carinatus
TCTTCTATTCCGCCCTCTCCAACTCCGAGGGGGGGGGAATCCACCCCCCCTCCTGCTTCCAAAGCTCCATATGCTCCACAGCCCGGGCTTACTTTTCTCACTCTGATCAATCCTGCTTCCACCATCCACATCTGAAGCCACTCGTCCTGTTTTCACAACGCTCCAAATCCATCAGGCAAAATGGCTTGGGCGACAAGCCTCAAAGAGCAGCGCCCAGAGCCGCCTCGCTCTCTAGGGTCCTCGGACGTGCCAGCATCGGCCCCCGGCCCTGAAATTCAGCCGGTGGCCCCTGACGAGCCACCCTCAAATGGCAGGCTCCCCAAAAAGAGGTCGCCTGGCCCAGTGAGCGGGTTTCAGGCGCGGGAAGCAGAGCTCACTCTCCCACGTCCTGTTGCCTCTAGGACCGGAAGTCACAGACGTGTATTTTATTGTGTGCTAGTCTGATGGAAAGTAGAACAAGGCAGACACATTAAAAAGACAAACTCTGCATTAAATTCCTTTCGGATTCTGGTTAGATAGCAATTTATTATTTTGTATCAAAAATCCTTTGTGGTTGTTGTTTAACTCAGAGAATGTTTATAATTCATAGTGTAAATGTTCATAAGCAAGCCTCTGAATTTGCTCTTTTTCACATTATACTTTCAGTGCTTTAAAACCTCACCAAACATTGGTGACTAATAAGATAAAATGTTTGAGTCAAGTCATTTTCCCCTTGCAGAGTTAGAAGAGATGAGAACTGTATAACACTGATCTTTTCAACATTCTTGGTTTCCTTTGGCTCTGTGTAACTTTGGGTAGGTCCAGCAAGTTCACTGCTTTTGTTGGACAGAGAGGAGGTGGAAATGCCAGCCAGTGAAAATACAGAATATTGAAAAGGTCAGCAATGCACAGCATGCAGCTGTAATTCATACAGCCATTAGAGAAGTCCCATATTTCATCTCAGGACAAACATCATAATGAGATTCGAAAATGACACCACATTAATTCATCTTTATAACAAAACAGCAATCAGAATGAAAGTGTACACACATCAGATGTCTTTTTCATGATTTTCAGAAGCACAATGCTCCTTTCCTTCCAGTGGAGACCCTGGTATATATAAAAGTGAAGAAAAGCAAAGTCCTCTCTCTTCTCTTTCTCAAAAATGTACTGCTGTCTTTATAGTTCCAAGCACTGTAAGTCTGGGTTTTTTAGCATAAATGAACCCAGGGACACTCCTTTGGTGCCATCCAAACTTCTTGCCCTCATGCAATTTTTTTGTATATAAAGGGAACAAGAGGAAGCTGACTAGCTGCAAAGCAAGGCCACAGCATCAACTTTTCAGAAATGTTTCTAACTCTCACTTGGACTGTATAGGCCAGTGATGGCGAACCTATGGCACATGTGCTGCAGCAGGAATGTAGAGCCCTCTCTGCTGGCACGCAAGCCAATTCGCTCCAGCATCGCCCCAGAGCTGAGCATGCTCAGAAAGGAGTAGCGACATCAGGCAATGACATCACAGGGCCATGTGCATGCTCAGAAAGAGAGTAGCAGCGCCAGGCGATGACATCATGGGGCCATGTACATGTTCAAAAAGACAGTGGAGGTGCCAGGCCATGATGTCAAGAGCCGTGACTCATTAGCCATAACTCATCTGGGCACTTGGTATCTAAGAGGTTAGCCATCACTGCTATAGGTCATGGCCCTGTAATCTGCTTCTGCTTGCCTGCACTCCAGATTTGGTAGACGGCACATGGTAAATCTCCCAGTAGTACCTGCAACCTGTTCTCAAATTCCAGATGTCCCTAGCAAACTCCAAATGTTGGAGACCTCTCTATGAATGACATAATGAAAAGACTCAAACAAAAAATACTTAGAGTTGGATCTCAAGACGTATCATTTAAAAGCATTCCAATGGCATGGAACACATTGAAACTATATTGTTTCATGATCAAGATATTGTCATGTTTATAATATAGATCAAATTATTTCTGTGATAATGCACAAACACCTTCAAAGAAAAAGGACAATGCACAGAAATAATGAATATAAGCCAAGTAAAGAGCCTGATGGAAAACAAAAGCAGGGGTAAATGTAATCTATTCCTAAATTTCCTTTGTGAGTATAAAAATATACTTTCTGTTATGGAGTGAGACGGAAGTTTCCACTCCGATCCATGTTTTCCCTGCCTACAGTAAAGCGAGAAATTCTCTGTAAGATGATTGGCTGGCTTGTCCCATTCAAAGATATAAAGGAATAAGCCAGCCAAGAGCAACCCCATTCTGTACACTAACTTATCTCAATAAAGAGCTGAAGTCACATTCTGACTGTCCCTCATTCCTGCGACCCAATCACTTCCCTGGTAACGAGATGGTCAAAAACAAGGAAACGGGCCAGAGCAGAAACAGGCACAAGCTGGACACACAGCAGAAATTCGACCAAAGGTAGCTGGCATTCCGACTAAATAACCGAGTGCCAACAAATTGAGCTGAAAGAACAAGAAGCCGATAGCCGATTACTGCAACAGACAGAAACAAGTGACGACAGACGATTGAAGTGGCCAAAAACACCGAACACAGAAAAATCCAGCAAGGGAGTAAATTTGAAGAAACTATTACCCCAAATGACAAAATGGCAGCAGCCTAACACACTCCAGCCCAATTCAACCCAGACACAGAAACATGGGACCTGTACATGGAGAGGTTTGATTGCTTCTTGCCATCAAACGAACTCTCGGACCTATCTGACGTAAGGCGAAGAACCATGTTCCTCAGCCATCCCGGAACAGAAGTCCTAGAAATCGTGAAAGCAATCACAACACCTGAACCAAACCGTGGGATGAACTACAAGCCAAATTAAGAACACACTTTGTAGTGCAACCCTGTAAATATATTCAAAGGTACAAGCTATGGAAAAGAATACAACTGGAAGAACTGGAAGGTGAATCAATTAATACGTCGCCATGATCTGCAGAGCCACAACTCACTGCAAATACCTGAACCTGGAAGACGGCATAATAGAGCAGTTCCTGTTCAGCCTCTGAGACAAAAGCCTACAAAAGCGACTCCTGGCCTATGATGACAACTTGACCCTTGAGCAAGCAATAAAGGAAGACAGAGCCGCAGAGAACTCAATGGATGCAGGGACATCAATGCAAGAGTTTGTGAATTGTCCCCACCAGAACCAAAGGCCAACAACATTCCAGACCGGGTATGCCGACAACGACGAAGACACCCAAGATGGTGGAAACTGGGAAGTGCACAGGACTGGCCAACTGAGACCACACCATAGAGGAACCTGCACAGGCTGCAGGGGTCCCCACACAAGAACAGCATGCAGATTTATGGATGCCTGTTGCGGAGATGTGGGAATAAAGGCCACATCGAAAAAATCTGCAAAGGAGATGACTACATAACCAACTGACCGCAGACCCCACAAGTCACCCGAGTGACCAGCACACCGCCAATCCTGGGAGAGGCCAGAACTGAAGCTGAGACAATGACCACAATTGACAACCAGAGACAACAGACCCTGGCAACAAACATACCAACCAGAGGCATACCAGATTCACATCTCCATGGTGAACAGCTCAGCATGCTTAAAGGTGAAGACGGAAGTGACCATCGCAGGATGGAACATCGGCATGGAGGTCGACTTGGGATCATCGGTCTTGATCCTTTCCTGGTCCACCCTGAAGGACGCCATACCAACATTCATACAACAACATCTGAAGATAACCTGCGTGAAAATAACCGATTATCAAGGCAACCCCATCAGCGTACTAGAGCAAACAACAATACCAGTGGAATACAAAGAATTCAAGGGGGATCTTTCTGTCCTAATCATCGACCAGGGCCTACCAGACTTACTAGGACTAGATTGGTTCCAGGTTTTTGGTTTCAGTGTAGTGGGACTCAAGGAAGTTAACAGGATCCAAACTGAGGACCTAGACGAGCTAATCCGAGAATTTAAGAATGTATTCGGATCAGACTTGGTCAGGTACAAGAGGACTCCAATCCATTTTAGCCTAGACCCAGCTATAGCCCCAATTAGACGCAAGCCCTGGAGGGTCCCATTCACCCTCAAACCGGCCATAGACAAAGAATTAGATACGTTAATTAAGCAAGGCATCCTAAAAACCATAGATCACCCAAAGTGGGAGACACACATAGTGACCCCCATAAAGCCAGATGGGTCAGTGCGCATACGTGCTGACTATAAATGCACACTTAATAAGGCATTACAGCAGAACGCCTATCCCATGTCGATCATACAGCATCTGCTACACTCCCTGGGACCCGGAAAAATCTTTGCTAAGCTAGATTTAGCCCAGGCCTACCAGAAGCTACCAATAGATGGCACCACTGCTGAAACCCAAACTATCGTTACCCACCAGGGAGCATTCAAGTGTAACAGATTACAATTTGGGGTATGTATAGCCCCCGGGATATTCCAAAACATCATGGAAAGGATGCTCTGCGGAATCCCGGGGGTGGCACCATACTTCGACGATGTGTTAATCACAGCAACAGATACCACACAACTATAAAAGAGAGTAAAACAAGTCCTAACAGAGAAGCAGGACTGAGAGTAAAAAGAGGGAAATGCCACTTAGGAGTAACAAAGGTAGTAATCCTAGGATACCGAATCAATGGCAAAGGGATACACCCCACCCATGACAAAATCAAGGCTATCAGAGTCGCCCCCAGCCCCAATAACAAAGCAGAGCTAAAGGCATTCCTGAGTCTGCTCAACTTTTATGGAAATTTCCCCAAGGGAAAGGCAACAGTAGCAGAACCACTGCACAGATTACTAACAAAAAATAGGACATGGGAATGGAGACCAAAGAGGAACAAGCCTTTAAAGGAATAAAGACACTCCTAACAGAAGATTCCTTCTTAGTCAGATATAACACCACCCTCCCTGTCACACTAGCAGTGGATGCCTCATCCTATGGAGTAGGGGCAGTACTGAGCCACCAACTCCCCAACAGCATGGGGGGGCATAGCCTTTTACTCCTGAATACTCTCCCTGGCAGAGTGAAACTATAGCCAACTCAACAAGGAAGCCCTGGCCCTAATATCCGGTGTTAAAAAATACCCTGGATATTTATTTGGCTGCAAAT
The DNA here is from genome assembly GCA_032468095.1 of Pareas carinatus. NCBI lineage: Eukaryota > Metazoa > Chordata > Lepidosauria > Squamata > Pareidae > Pareas > Pareas carinatus. The sequence continues at coordinate 41,048 of JANHFO010001798.1, forward strand.
TTGAAATGGTCACAGATCACAAGCCATTATTGGGCCTCCTTGTTGGAGACAGACTCACCACATGGGCCCTCTCACTCAGGTTGGCTAGATGGACAATATTCCTGGCTGCCTATGTTTACAAACTGTCCCACCGCCCAGGCCGATTGATAGGGCACACAGATGCCCTTAGCAGGTGCCCACTACCCATCCTGAAAGATGCTCAGACCCCAACCAACCCATATTGCTACTGAACTGCAAAGACTCTAACTAAGTTACGTTCCAGGAATTGGCACAGCTGACCCGAACAAACAAAACACTGCGGACAATACTAAACTAAAAAGAGTTGCCCAGGGACACGAGGGGTGAAGAGTTTAAACCATTTACTAGAAAACAACATGAACTGTCAGAACTGGGGAAGGGGGTGCCTGCTGTGGGGAGACAAGGTGGTGATTCCTGAAACAATCTGAGCAAGAATACTAAAAACATTGCATGAAGGTCACCCAGGGATCGGGAGAATGAAAGACCTGGCAAGGAACTATGTGTGGTGGCCCAATATGAATAATGATATCCAAAAGTGGGTAGGGACCTGCAAACTTTGCCAGGAGTTCAGACCAGCTCCACCCAGGGACACATCCGGGAAGTGGGAAAGACCAAAAAAACCCATGTGGCTGGCTTCACCCCAACTTTGCGGGTCCCTTCAGAGGACACATATTTCTAATAGTCGTGGATGCCTATTCAAAATGGATTGAAGTAATAAACATGCATACCACGACCACCCAAGCCACCATTCGAACCCTTGAACAACTTTTCGTAACCCATGGCCTACCAGACATAAAAATATCTGACAATGGGCCCCAACTAACATCAACCCAATTCAAAGAATTCCTAGCCGATCGGGGAATCTGGTATGCCCTCACTGTGCCATTCCATATGGATATCCAGGCATCCCAGCTTAGGCGAATGGAATCTTCAATCAACCACATTTCACAAGTAAGATAATGTATTTACTCACTTTATATTTAAGACTCAGTAATACAATGAATACTGTACTGTTTCATGCAGGCAGATACAATCTGCTGTTTTTTAGTTTTTATGAAAAAATAATTATTTTTCTTGAAGAAAATATAATATGCAATTTTCAAAAATTCTAGAAATAAAAAAATCTTCATTACCTAACTTTATCATGTAAAATTCATATTTGAAATGCTTAATTATTGCAACAAATGCTGAATGATACTATTTATTATTTCCCTGGTAGGTTTTGCTAAATTTTTAAATCTGAATTGCCAGTTTCCTTAAATATTCAGTTGTGTCATTGAATTTATTTGGTTATTGGAACATGCAGCATTAAAAAGTTTTCTGCAAAGAACCTAAAATACAATTGTTTTCCATGATACTGTCACTCACATTAGATAAAAACACTGTTAGCAAGTATGATATAAAATTATTCTTTTCATTCCAGGAAGTATATATTGGAACAGTAAACGGAAGTAGTATGTTTGGCACAGTTGTATATAATGTTAAATTTTTGTAAAGATCTTAGAGAGCAGCAGACCTAGGTATTTATATTACATGGTAGTCAATGTACAGAAGGGATTCATGGTGTAACTGTATTTATAATATAGAATAATTTATGAACACAAGATGGCTCATTTTTCTAGAAGGAATATCTCTTCACTTAATGATAGGAAAAATGTAACTGTTACGAAAATCTATGCCATTGTTTTCAATTATCAATGTCATTTGTATTTTTAAAGGATTTGTTTTTTTCTTTAATTACTTAATAATATAGCATTAGTATAAGGACTATTCTGTATTTGTATAAAATGAAGTTTTTGTATGAAATGAAATTTGTTTTATTATACTAAAAGAAAGAAAACATGTAACAATTGTAGCTGTTTTGTTTAATGATCTTTAATTATTTTAAAAAATACTATAATGTATATATTCATTATGCTTGCAGACAGTTGATATACACAAGGAAAAAGTGGCTAGAAGAGAAATTGGCATCTTGACTACAAACAAAAACACTTCAAGAACTCACAAAATCATTGCACCAGCCAATTTGGAACGACCTGTTCGTTATATCAGGAAACCTATTGATTATACAATTCTTGATGATATTGGACATGGGGTAAAGGTAAGTGGTGAGATGAAATAATTCAAATGCATTAATCTGCCTGTATCTTTTAAGAATGCAAAAAATGTATTGTGTGGAGAGGCTCCCTTGCATTCTCCAATTAATGGCATGGTCTGTTTACCTTTTATATTATTTATTCTATACTGTTTTGTTCTTTGTCTCTCAATAAACAAAAAATTAAATAGAATTCATTTGTGCCCTTCTTGATTTTGATTTGGTTATGTCAGTACTGACTGACAGCAGACTTCTTTTCTGTTTGCTTATGAACTACATCTTGTTACAATACCCTTGCAAGCATGACATTAACCCTTCTTTTGATCAGACCAATTTATTTATATTTATTATATGGATTTGTCTACTGTCTACTCTCTTGATTCTAAACTCCGTTAATTCCAGGCTTGCAAAATAAGCAAAATTAAAGGGGTAATCTTTGAATATCCTTTTAAAACAGAAAAGTAAGATAAATCATGAAAATATGTAGGATTCACTGGGTATGTGGCTCTAACAACACCTATCATTTGATTTAAGTGTTGCTAAATTACAGATAGAATTGCATATTAAATTTGTATGCATGCATTGTATAGCAACACATTTAATCGCATGTGTAAAGTATTCATTTTCTTGCATGCTTCTCTGAAACGCAATCTTAAAACATATGAAGTAATTAAAATAATGAAAATACCAATGAGAAGGGGAAAGTTAATGTGAAAAGGAACAATTCACAGTACCTGTTGCATTTTCAGTCAGCATACTAGCAGAAACAACAAAATAATATGAAATGGTCTTTTCTGGGAAATTATTTAGCTTGCAAAGAAATGTGTTTGTTTGTGAGGTTCTTCTTGAACTAGGTATATTACTGTTTACTTCACACTCCAGAATGTAATGATTCAGATTCTTCAGTGAAGCTTGTTAAATTTGAAATATATTTAAATTCATCTTTGTTCATTGAAAACATTTACTATGTTGATTATAATATAAAACTATTCTAAAAGTGCACAATAACCTTTGACTGAGATTTTCACTTTAAACATTAGTGAATTTTCTAACAATTGCATTCATATGACAGTCCTATTGTAAAGATGACACATAGAATAAATTAGTTTTTTTCTTACAGTTATCATGTCTTCAGGTTTTATAAAACAAGTACAGAGTTTCTGTAGCTGTTACACTAAATTGGATTGGAGAAATAACATAGCATCTTTGGTTCTGTTTTTCTTTCAGTATAGCCATCCTAGAGACAAACAGCAATAATTAAATATGTGTATGTTTGTTTGCACTATCTGAAAGAATATTTGAGATGCAAGCTTAATTTGTAAGAACAACAACACAAATATATATCCATGTTATATCAACTTTGGTAATCATGAGTTCTATCCAATATCAAAACTGTTCATTCCTGTTCTTTTTTGTATCCTCTAAATCTGTTTTGGAATTTTCTCCAATATTCTGGAGCACATTAAGGAGTGTGGATTGCTCATGCAGGAAAGGGAATTCTGCTTTGCCAACAGTTTCTCTTGTACTGCTGGATAGACTGATTAAATGCAGCGTAGTCACTCCCCCCTACCAACAAGACAATGGTAATGAACAGTGGAGCTAATGATCAAAAAACCCTTAATTTTAAGGGAGCATACAGGCAATTAATTTAATTATTTTGTAAAATGAATGCTACAAGTAGAAAACCAGAATAAAAGCATTTTGAAATAAAAATTATGTGTGAAAAACAATGTAGTTAGGTTTTGATAGTGCTCTACTTACCTGTGGAAGCCAGAAAACCTTAAACAGAAGCTGCCTCGAACGTGTAAGTTACTTGTGATACCTGTGGTTCCTCTCTCTTGGGGACCCAGCTCATTTTTGAGACCCCTGATTCTAGGATCATGCTGTGTGCTCCAAAGCATCTATTTCTCTTCAAATCTGAAGTGTTGCAAAGCGCTATTGGGTGGCAAGCTGCTAGACTTTTTTTTAACCAAGTAAAGTTAATTAAAGGGTTATAATTTGAGAATAACTTTATAATTGAGTCTACACATGGGCAGGGTATGTAGTTTATCAGAATATTTAATGGATTTATCAATAGAAGACTGGTTAAATTGCAAATCCCTTCTAACTGAATAAATCCCTTTTCAAATGAGATGTTTCAGAATTTATAGAATCATATATAAAGAACCTCTTTTTGATTTATTAAACAGCTGTGTCCTTTTGTATACTTATGGCTGCTTCAGAAACTGTTCTCAGTTGTTATTTCATGTGTGTGCATACAAGCAACAAGAAGTAGCTTGGTTTTGTGCAGGTACATAGAGATAGCTGGCACAGTAGTGAGCCTGGAAAAAGATACCACTGTTTTAATGAGCCAAAGAGAGCTTTATTCTTGAATGGATTGAACCACTGTTTCTAAAGGATTTTCATAGCCTTAAAATCTATGTTGGGTGAACTTTTTTTCTCAGTATATTTAGCATGTATGAGATGGATGAATATGCTACATGTGCAAAATAATAATTTAGAATTCAATTTATCATTGTTATTTGTTAACAACTTTGTTAACAAATTCTGTTAATAATGTTTTAAAACGTTATTCATTTTGAAAACTTTTATTCATAACACCCTCTGCTTTAATCACTCTTTCTATGATCTATAGATACATTATTTAGTTGATGCTAAGTGCTTAACTTTTCTTTTTTCCCCTTCTTTCTTCATATCAAATTTCAACTAACCTTTCAATGCTTTTCTTCCTTGCCTCTTTTATTTGCTTCATTTATGCATTAAGTGGTTGCTTAGATTTAAGGTAAGAAACATCAGGGCTGAATTTCATTCTTATATTTGAGACTATTACATATGGGGAGAATGTTGTTTCTTGCCAAGCTTGGTGCGAAGAAAATAATATTTAATATGTCTTAAATATATGTTAGATGCTGAAAGAACCAGATAACTAGCAAGACCTTCAGCAATCATGTTTTACATGAAAAAACATAAATACAAGTTTATGACAGGTGTTTTCTCCCCCTGTGTAATACTATATTATTATTTCTATGATGTGATTCGATCTCATTTATGAGCCAAGTTTGAATTTGCAAATTTATTCTATTTTGCAAAATCAAATATAACTTGGGGCATGTTTTATATGTTTTTAAGTTATACTATCAATTATTAAGCAATTTTTTGAATTGCTGCATCAGTCTTGCTGTTAGGCTGGTGTTGCAGATCTGTATATTGGAGCTCCTTTGGAAATATATACATTTAAATAGATTCTGCTATGTTTTGTTGTCTTCATTATATTAAGTAAGGTTTAAGGTTACTTTTAATGTTTTCAATATTTTTGTATTAAAATACATTCATGCCTAGTGTGTTTACAGTTAAGTTATACAGAACAGAAAAAATGTGTGTGCCTAAAGTCACTTTGAAATCAACTCCTTAAGTGCACAGAATTAATTATCTACAAATTAGACAATTGAGTGGAGAGAGTCATGCACTGAGTAATTCTTCCCTTTTTGGAAGGGATATAAAGAAGGAATAGATATAACAATATTATAAGTACCAAAATGAATCCCGTAATTATCTGGAGTTTGGTCCTTTGGTTATACTTTATAAGTAACCTTTGTGTTGCTTTAAGGATGTGAGCAGTCCTCATGAAATTCAAGCTAGAGCTGGTAATTTGCCTCTTATGGCTAACCATAAGAGATGTAGATGAAAGATGAAGGGACTGTACTGTCCCTAAAGTTGCACTGAATTGAACATGATGGGATTTGATATTGAGTAGCATGTTCTAACAAACTTTGATGTGTTTACGTAATGACTTTTATTCTGTAATTAACTAACTAGCATGTGAATTTGTAGTTCAGATCTGTACTGTTCTAACTATTATCTTCAGTCACTCACACACTCGCTTAAATGTACTTTACAGAGTTCTTTTAAGTCTAAAGTGGCATTATCCCTATGGATATTACTGTATCCTTGCTCCTGGAGGAGTTGTAGATTTAATAATGTGGAAATAATGGATTTTTAAAAAAACAAACAATATGACTGATGACAAGAAATTGGATTTATGCTGGACACACCTTTGTTTTTGAACATTAGTTTAGCTGAGAACTGTGTTTAGATCTTTTGTTTTGTTCATGCCTTAGCAAATATCGTATTACATTGATTATAAGACGCCACTGATTGTAAGATGCCACCTATTATGCATCCTTATTTTTCTAAGTTTCTAAGTAAGTTAGAAATAGAAATAGGTTTTCATTTAAATGAAGTATAGTGAGGGGAGGAGACGGAGGAGACCCGGAGTAGTTTCCTCTCGGAGGGGTCTCCTCTCAATCTGGGGCAGACAGCTGGTATGCTGTGTGTGCCGAACAGCTAGGGCAGTTTACGCATCAGCTGTTCAGCGGCGGCACATAGACAAGCTGAAAGGGGGGAAAGCCTATCAGCCGAAAGGACTTTCCTTTCCCACTCTCAGCTGATCCGCATGTGGTGCATGGACCAGCTGAGAGGAAGGAAGGAAAGGCTCTCAGCTAAACCACTCTAGGCTGGTTTGTGCACCACTGCTGAAAAGCTGGCATGTCACCACCTCAGCTGTCAGGCATGCGTAGCACCCCATCTGTCCATCTCCTCCCCCCCCCCCCGCTACAGCAGCATCAAAGTGAGTTCTTTTTGAGGACATTTTAAACAACAAGCATACCGTTTACCTTGGTAAGGCGCCATCAAATATAAAACCACACCATGAATACAGAGACAACAAAATACGAAAAACCCTGTGTTTTATAATTGATGTAATACAACAAATATTTTGATGGCAGGTATTGAATATTTGTATTCCTCTTGGCATTTTGCCATTTTTTTCTGAAAGTGAATACAAATTCTCAATTGCCAGCTTGTAGTTTTAAAATGTCAATGTATCACATGTCTAACAAATAGTTGAAAGCCAGTCTACCAAAAATAAGAATAAGATGACTTCTTTCCTTCTGAGGTAATCTATAAAAGCCTCCATGACAGCAGTGGGCACAGTCATAACTGCCTCCTCAAATGACCTTAGTAAGGTCACTACAATCACTATTCTCTCCTATATTGCTAATGCTGTGAGGAATAGTGAAGCAAATTGTATGCATTTAACTTGCTGGAAGATTTTTTAGAAAAATCTTAGAGTATATTTGGTAATCTTGAATTAATATTTCTATATATTTGATACTGATATTGTATATAAATAGTCTAAAGCTACCAAGTATTCTACATATATTAACTATTCTAAAGTTTTGACAATCTTGTTTAATTTGATGCAATCCAAATATTAGACAGCATCAATCCCGTCCAGGTTTCATAACATTCCATTATAATGGCAACTGCAGAATGCCATGCTTCATGGACTTTATTTCTTGTAATAGTATCCCCTTCCCTCTATATTTTTTTAGATAAATGCAGAAAATTTTAATTGTAGGGTGTCCCATAAAACATATAGACGCTGTGAATGCATTATTAGTTTTACTTTTATGGTAAGGAAATACGGTTGAATGCCGTATGAAATACGGTTTTCCAAATGCTATGTCGAATACTAATTCTTAAACCTAGATTGACCTATACTCCAGTGATTCCTTCAATTAGTGAGCTTTTTTTCTTATGTACAGAGAAATAATCACAATTTCTGTCATATTTATGACTGATAAACACTCTGCTTATTTCATAAAACATTCTGTTGAACATGTAATATTTACTTATTTATACCTTCTATTTATAGCATTATTTATATAATCTGACTTATTGATATGATCAGTAAGATTACTATTAACTGAAAAATTGAGGTAATTAATGCACTAATTAGGACCATTCGGGCTTTTTTGTATTTACTGTAAAGTAAGAATAATAATTTTATTTTTTTACAGTCCTCTGTACTATTTTATTTGTAAATTGCTGCAAGAACACAACACAATTATACATTCAAATATTCATTGTAAAAATAATTAAGAACAAAAATTAATAATATCCCAGCAACAAACATAATACAAACAGAAATATTAATTTTTTGCTACATAACACATCATAATATGGTTTCTAGAAGAATTCAATTTTTAGAAGCTCCAGGAAGTGTAGTAATATCAATATGAGTTTAACATTAAAGTTTATAAGTATATTCAATGTGTAATGCTTATGAAAACTATTTCAAGGTTTATTTAAATATTTTTTCTCTGAGACAATATTGGATTATTTATCCTACAGTTCAGAATGAACGGTTCCTTCAGAAGCTACATGTTTGAAATTTAATTGCCCTTTAAATGTATGAAGTTAGTGATATAGCCCCATTTATTTCTGTTTTATTAAGTGTGGCTTCATCGATTTTATATAATTGCAATTAAAATTACATTTAGAACCTTTTCTTTGGGTCAGATTCTTTTGTTCTTTATGCCAAGAAAGAATCCCCCTACCTCAGTGATTCTTTGGGAAATGGCTTATGAAGATTTACACCACAAGCCATATAATGGGAAAGGGACTGAATATCATCGTGATGAAAGGACCTTATATGGAAAGGGCAAGGGAAGCTGTTGGATTGGCAGTATCTACACTTTAATACTACTTCCTGTTGCTGTTGACTCTAGCAAACCTTTGCATCCCCCTAACACAGTGATGGCGAACCTATGGCACATGTACCACAGCGGGCATACCGAGCCCTCTCTTTTGGCACGTGAGCCAAGCTGCCCCAGCATTGTCCCATAGCTGGGCATGCTCAGAAAAATAGTAGTGGTGCTGAGCAATGACACCATGAACCGCAATTCATTAGCTGTGACTCATCCGGGCACTCGATGCCTAAAAGGTTAGCCACCACTGTCCTATCAAATAGTGATACATGGTTAATTGGAGTGAAAAGATAATTGGATTTATGTTTCTCATTCCAGTTTTGTTAGAAAACTATGAGAGCGCATATACATCAGAACTTCCTTGGAATATCTAATAAAATGATATGCAAGGCATTCATGAAAAGAAATTTGTTCCTGAAAGACACTGCTCAGGGCAGGAAACTCATACAGAATTTTCATACAATATGCAGTCGTAAATTTGTATTTGTTACTAAGACTATGTGTAGTGAGAAGTCAAGCTCCAAATCAGCTTTTGAGCATCTAGTTGATTACATGTAGTTGAAAAACTCACACGCACACGCACCTGGAGGAATCAGTCTATCTGGATCCGCTCCAGTCTGGTTTCCGGGCTGGGCACAGCACGGAAACGTCATTGGTCGTGTTGGTTGATGATCTCTGGAGGGCCAGAGATAGGGGTTGTTCCTCTATCCTGGTCCTATTAGATCTC
>JANHFO010001798.1:69837-81981 GCA_032468095.1 Pareas carinatus
TGTGGTACTCCACCCCAAAGCCACGGATGAAGTGAAAAACCTGAAACACCCCCCCCCCCAGCTGATTAGGAAAGCAGCATAGCAGTGCAGCTTATTCGCATTTCCTCTCCCAATTTTTCACATTCTGGGTTTTTTTTGCCGTTACTGATGCAGTTATTGTCCGGTACTATGCTTTTTATGGCTTCAACAATTTCTGAAGAGCGTTCGCCCTCTCCCCAAAATCCTATTTTCCTTTTTTAGAAACAGGTTCCCTTAACAATCCTTCACAAGTGGTGTATTCTCTGGTGTTCTGGGAAATGTTACACTTGCTTTTGGTTGTAGAAAAGACTGTTGTTACTCTTGGAACTCTGATATTGAAAAGTCAGTAATGTGAATTCTTAACTCTGTCCCTTTGCAAGATGTAAACCACCAAAATTTATTCCTAGAACAAATAGAAGCTGGATGATTATTCTACGGCAGAACATAAATGAATGCTGACTATGAAATGGAGGATTGGAGAGGTTTTATGTTTTTATTGATAGCCTTTTTGTTTTTCCTGTTTAAAAGTGCTTTCAGTATCACATGATTTTTATAAGATGCTACTCATTTGCTTGTGTGGGGAGAAACTACAACTTCTATGGAGGCTAGGGCCACAGTTCCCTTATAGGGATTTGGAGCTCTCTGATTGTATGACTGCTTTCTGTGTCCTTCACAGGCCAAGATCATCTTCCTACAAACTGCTACAGAAGGAGTTTACAGATTTTCTTGTCTCCTGCTGGTTTAATGCTTTTATTCTGCAATACTAATATTGTGAAAATGATCCTTGAATTTTATGCTTATTTTTATTTTGTACAATTTTGAATTCTGTAGAATGCCTATGGATGATGCTATGTACAGTACAAGGCCCAAAGTAATCAGACTCTCTGTGTATGTAATGTTGAATAGGCTGCATGCTATATCAAGACAGTGAGAGTGGTTTTTCAAATATCATTTACTATTTTTTCCAACTTACCTTTTTTTCCACTAGTGTTGAATTAAGAAAATGGGATGAAGGAGGGAGAGAGCCTGAATTTCTCCCTTGCACCTGTCCTCTTTCCCTGATCCTGCTGTAAAGCTATTAAATATGTTGAACATTCCACATTCTGTTTCAGTATCTTGTGGGGAAAAACATGTAGTGAGGAGTCGAAAAAGAGCTCGGTGTCAATTTTTTAAGCTTTTCTTTCATCATAAAATGGCTTTTGATTTCTTTAGTGCTCATTTTTCCGACCATGCGATTATGGCACATGTATCCATATTCATGAACATTCTTCTGCTTCTTTTAGAAAGCAACATTTGTTTGCTATGGTACAAGTTAGCAGCCCTTCGGCTTCACATATTTTTCAACATCCAGTTTGAGCCCCTACCACTCTTGAGACATGCTGTCAAAATTCAGAATCCAAGTGGTTGAATTTAAGATGGGCTTTTCCCAAACTAAGGGTGGAAATGAATGGAAATCTGAAGCATGACAATCCTCTTATCTTTCTGCCCTCAATGTCTAAATGATTTGGGGAGATGATACAGGGCTTTGGATGCATTGAGGGCAAGAATCGGAGCCTCTGTTGTTCTTATTTCCACAGGTCAAAACTCTTGACCACGTCCTTTCCGGGAGAAAATTATTGTTCCTATAGCTCTCCAGAAGATTAGGAAGTTGAGCTTTGGTCCAGGGCTTTCACATATCAGATTTTCCCCTGTGGAAAAGTGCTTTTTGTTTATCATACAAACAATATTCTGGTGCCTTCAGGCCTAAGGACAATTTTGGAGAGGCTTTCTTTTAGGAGGCTTTCTTTCTTCCCCTTCAGTAGAAATTGATTTTGTTCATCATTTGAGAGCTGTCATCTTAGAATAGGAAGCAAAAGATATGGTCCAGAGTTTATTATATATTTTGGCTGCTATTTTGGTTGAATTTTAAATGGTTTATTAGAATGACATGGGGATTTTGCTTGTGGGTTTGTTATTTTACCTTGTTTAAACTGGCAACGTTTGGGAAAGGACAAGGAGAATTTAATGAAAAAAGTCAATGTTCTGGTTGATCTCTAACGATAGGCTTTTGTTGGGAGGGGAAGGAAGCTCTAATCTTTGCAGATTGTATTGTGGTTTTAGCTTTATTATTTTTTTAATTTATCCCTGAATTCTAAATGGAGTGAAAAGTGAGGAGTTAAACTTTTTCACATAAGAAAAAGGATTTAAAATTTTTGGTGTACAAGACTTTAGGTATGTTTTGTTGGAGAAAGATCAAAGGTACAGCTAGCTTAGATGATTTTGCACAGCTCCAGAAGTTAAAATGAAAAGGAAATGAAGTGTGTTAAATTAGTAACAATAGCATGTCTTCTGGTTTTGGGTTGTTGGAAGAACCTTTGTTTATAGCAGTATTTGAAAATGGCATCAATGAAGGGAATGTTGAACTAGATAGGATTAAATTAGCTATGTGATGACAGATTTTGAGCATCGATACATACTTTGTAAGAGCTGAGGTACTAATTTAGAAAAATACAGAAATTCTATATGATTATAGATTTCTCAGAGATTATACCTGTCTAACATTTTCAGTATATGCATCACTTTTATTAGACAGGATATTGCAGTAAAGAAAAACACAAGTCGGTGTTGCTCAAATCAAAGAACTTAAGCTGGTGTGTTTAAAAAAGTGTTGATAATTTGAATTTGACAAGGCCCATTGGAAATTCAGAGGAACTGTTAGATTTACCAAATGAAGAGAAATTTGTAGTCCTCTATACCTAATTATGTATACCAGATCAATGGCAATGCTAAAACCCATGCTATAGGAGAATGGTGCTTTTTTGACCTAGTGCAGAATAGGCAGCATTTCAAGGCAAAAAATGTCATGAGCAGTCCTGCCTGGGCCTAAAATATAAACCCTTATGCAGTACTTATTACTCTTATTCATTGACTCCATTGTGTTATTCATATATTACATGTGAAATAGCAGTGTTGTTTCAGTTGGAGTCTTTTCAGATTTCTGGCTGAAATTTCATAAACACTGGGTGCTGTTTTTCAGATACCGAATTATGTGCCTCGTTGTGTGGCAAGCTTCATTTGCAATCATATAAAAAATAGACATCTGATTTAAAATGAGTCATGTTATCAGTAGTGGCTATGGGCTCTGAGCTCTTCAAGTATCCCAGTAGAGTGAGAACTGTGTGGGATTTTAGGGAAGGAAGCCTTGCTGGTTTTGATTTATTATGTACTGTTAAACCATTGGGGGTGGGATGAGGGAGACATAAATTTTTAATTTTTTAAAAATTGTATTTGGAATTAACTGTTGCTGTGTACTATAAACCCTCTTGTTACAAGTCCTAATAAATAAATCCCCCAAAACTTGCACTCCCCTCTTGAAAATTGTCTTGAACTTTTTCATGATTAAATTTTTGCTGTGCACTTAAGTTATTACTAGATTTAAAACCTATGGGTTTCTGATTTCTTATACATGCATCTTTTTAGTAGTCTTCAGAGTTAAAATGAAGACTCTCAGAATTATTTTAAGTCCAAAAATAGTATGTGTGCTTCTTAACACTGCTGTCCTTAAAGAGAGTTCGGAAAAGGAAGAAATTAGACGTAGTGAACTGCCAACCTAGGTTGTGGTCAGTGTTCTGACATAGACAGGTTTATTAATTTGAGTATTTGCAAAAACAGGCTGGATCCAATAGTCACCTGAATTTCGTCAGCTAAACCAGGTAGTTTTCTGTTGCAATGTTGTACTACTAGCACATCGCCTCTAACCTAAGTGTCCACTCTCCAAACTGAGTTATTTAATATCAACAGTTTTCTTTAGTGTGTTCACAAGAAATGGCTGTTTTATACTTAAAAAGTAAAAACACTTGGTGGAATTTCATTGGCATTATCTTGGGTAACGTTGTTTTGAGTATATCTAAATATAGGTGTATAAGTATTAGGGTGTTACTAAAAGCCCACATTCATAAGATAATAAAAACATATGCCATCAGATACAAAATGGTTGCAAGTTTGCACATCTCCAGTATGTTAATAGTTCCTTATAAAGAGAGCTGAAAGAATTATAGTTTGGTGAGGTTTTAAAACCGCTTAGTACTTTTTCAAGCCTTTTAAAAAAGGGCTCCCAGGATTTGGTGTGCTTCATCATCTGTGTACTTACATGCAGCGTTCTTTCAGAGTTCTACTTTTCTGGTTTAATAATTAAGCAAACCAGAAATAGCAAAGACAAGCAAAATATTAAAACAGGCAAAATATTCTCTCTAATATGATTAGAAAGTTGTTGAGAGCACCCTACTTTTAGAAATGCAGAATTCAACATTAGTGAGAATCAGATCCCTTGGCAAATAGGAAGCGGGAGATAATTTAAGATATTGTCCTGGATAAAAATGATTGAATGGAATCAAGTTCAGGTGTGTAGCGATTGATGGACTACAAGAACATACAGAAAATGCACTCCTAGCATTCATTTTTCATGTGATGCATCCTACCGGTGAAAAGCCAAAATAACGAAGGTGACATTGTGATAGTGGGTTTTTTTTTTCAACAGTATACTGAAATGGTTAAATACACAAGAAACTCAAATACTGAGGCAGAACAACTGATTCTATATTCATCACAATGTATAATATGCGGAATTATGTGAAAGTGTTGAGAATGTATGCTAAAAAAAAGGATATAAAAAGTCATTTACCAGATTAATAGATCTGATAGTTCAGAAATAAACATGCTTTGCATAGTTTGAATAGGAGAAAGAGGTATTACGTATATTTGCTACTTTGAGATGCTTATGAAGTAATAAAGGCAGGGTAAAAATCTAAACTAACCAAATAAGTAAAAGCTTAAGATTTGATAGTGCCAGATTCTTCTTATCTGCCACAAGGCAATTTCATATGTTTGTGTAAGGCCATATAAAAGCTTCTATGTAGCATTAACAAGTTACCTTAATAAAGTAACTATAGGGGAGGGGTTGGAGTATGTATTCCTCTATGTGTACATACACTGGGCCCTGAGCCTTCCAATTCAAAGTTCAAGGTTGGGGTAACTATTCCCAGAACATTTTTAAAAGAAAGATTACATTAAAATTAAATGAAAATCATAATGTATGAGCTTTTTAGTGATGTTTTACTAAATTTGGAGGTGGGAGGGTAGAATAAAATATATTAAACCTCTGGTATGCTTAGATTTATACTAAAAGGGCCCTCCTTTAAAAAAAAGAATAAGTGCAGGCTCAACCTCTCCCAAGATGCCAACACTGTTGGAAAAGAGATGTTCCTCCCTCTGCTCCAATCTGGGTTGGCTATATACACTTCACGATTCATTAATTTACATACTGCCTTTTCTCATTAAACCCAGAGTTTGGAAACAGAATTTCAGCACTGCTTACAAGAATTTTCAATCATTAGAAACTGAAATCTGCACACATTTTAAGAAGCATTCTGGATCCTGGGTGGATAAGCTGTAGTGACTAGACCATGTATGAGGTCTTCCAGTATGAGAAGATCCAGCTGAACAGCCACAAGGATGGGAAAACGATTTCAACAGTTGAAATAGCAGTTGACTGCTTAACCTGTACGGCACCCAGCAAGTCCACTTTCCACTTGGCTGCTCAGGGGGAGCTGACATTATGCAAATTAGCCAATACACCCGCAGCAGTGATGTTTTGTCTTTTGGAGGCTTATGTGGCAAATAATGCTATGGCCTCCAACTGCTTTCTGTCCCTATCTTCCGTTATAGAAACTAAATTTGAATATTGTAAAACACATTACTAATTCCCCATCTATCTGATGAAGGAATCTAAATTTTTATTTGGAGCTTTTATGTGAAAGAATTTGCAAATTTCCCAAATATTGGTGGAGAGTTTTGCCAAGTAAATGCCTTCTACAGCAGAGGCAAATTATCTCTTGAAACAACCTCAGACAAATTTAACTATATCTTTATTGACTGGTGCATATTCCATTGTATAATGATTTCTTAGTACTTTCCATGAATGCATTTTTATTTCTTTACCCATGCTTTAAAAAAGTATATTTATACATATTTATATTATATTTATATAGAAAGAGCTCTTCTTTAACCATAAGTTCTTACTTGCAATGAGCTTTCATTCTTGAAAGGATAAGGGGGAGGCAGTCCCATTCAGAAAGAATGTGCAATTTTTCCCCCTATAAAGCAGTAAATGTTAATATATTTACAGCACATAGCACACATTGGCTACACGGACAAAATCATTGTTTTAACATTGGTGGTTTACATGTGCATAATCAGATACAAGAATCACCACCACTGACTCCGCCTAATGGCTGCAAAACAAATCAAATGTTCTTTCCCACAATTTACAATTCTAAAATTTACAATTACAAAATAGGAAAAGTGGAGGAAAACATACAGGTATTGTCCTCACCCATTTTATGATGACAAAATACAAAGATCTTGGGGGGGTGGGATATGTTGCAGCACAGTCACAAACAGGTATCATAGAATGATACACCCAATACCTTTTTGGATCTGAAACTTTGTTTTTCAAAACATTTGCACCATCGCCTGCGTTCAGAAGATGTAAGCAGTCCTTGAGAGAACTACCGCAGGCTGCCTTGTTTTCCAATATCGTGGGCTGTCCTATTCACTGCTGAAAGCATGTCTACAGAGATTCTCTCCAATCTACACATTCCAATTTCCACCAGGCTTAGTAGGTCAGTCATAACAATGCAAGAAAATACTACACGAGTCGGATGCTCCTTCTTGTTATGTTTGGTGAACTTCTGTAAGCTTCAAATCTATGAGCTAGGGAAGAATACAGTGTAATTAGTTGAAGGGAATCCAGGAACCAAATTTTAAGTGAACCCTACGCTGAAACAGCAGATACCAAATAACATTTTTGTACATCACGTAAGACTAGATTACTGATAACAGTTGAAATAGTTTGCTATCTAATGATAAGTTCCATAATCACAAATGGCAAACATTTTATTCTTTAACAAAATGAGTTATAGTTTACATGACAATCAGTTCAGCTGTAATGTATCAGGACCAACCACCTATTCATATAAGGTTAGACATATGCAGCACACACACAGAGAAATAGTTCATAGCAGGAGAGAGATAACATACACAAATTTCCTGCCCATGGTCAGTCCAATGTGTGCAACAACAGGGATTGATGCCAATTCCCTTTGGCCTTAACACAGTCCTCTCAATATAGTTCGATCATATTTTAAAAATATGTTTAGATTTTATACATTTTCAAGATTTAAAAATAATTTATTAATAGATTTAGAGGGCATATAAGGTAAAAGTTCCCCCTGCACATATGTGCTAACCCCTACTCTAGGGTCTGTGCTCATCTGTTTCTAAACCAAAGAGCCAGCACTGTCCGAAGACGTCCCCGTGGTCATGTGGCCGGCAAGGTGCACGGAGCGCTGTTACCTTCCCACTGAACTAGTCCCTATTTTTCTACTTGCATTTTTTACATGCTTTTGAACTGCTAGGTTGGCAGAAGCTGGGGAGAGTAACGGGAGCTCACCCCGTTATGCGGCACTAGGGATTTGAACTGCCAACCTTCTAATCGACAAGCTCAGCGTCTTTATTTGCTGAGCCGCCGCGCGCCTTAGATGGCATATAGAAGTCACTTAAAAATATTGTGAAGAATAATTTCCTTCCATCCCTATGTTATTAGTAGCTATGTATTTTAGACATACCTGCTTGCAGATAGTTATAAAAAATTGCTTTTGAGTCTAATCCTGTTTCTTAAAAAAATCTAAAACCCAATTTATATCCTTTAAGAATTAAGTCTTTAAGGCCAAAAAGCTGTTCAAATTTATATTTCACTGATTGATATTTGAACCAAAAAAATAAATGCTAGTGAAGATGAGAAGTTTATTAATCAAAAGCAGAACTGAGCTCAAACTCAGAATGTTCTCTCTCCGTGACAGTTCGTTATTTAACCATTCCCAGATTAAATATTCTTGCCTTTTGACTTCTCAGTTTGAAAGTTTAATAAGATATGCCATAATCTGGCTCAGTCTTTTGGATAATTTTTTGAAGAAAACTATAGCCCCGAGGTGTAGCCATTAAACATTCCAATTCAAAAATATGAATGCCTGAACAATCTGATACATGTATAGAACTGAGGCCTTTGGAAAGGAATTACGGATATACTAGGCTCAGAGCAATGATTCTAATGGAAAATGCAACCTACCTATTTGGTTCAAAACCAATCAAATTGATGCTGCTCTGTGATGCTTCATCACCTCTCATTTACTTCACCAAAGGCCCTTGAGAAGGGTTGAAATAGGAAGAGCCACAAGGACAGAAACAGCAAGGTACTAAGCCAGAGGAAATTAACCAAAAAGGGGGCAAAGAAAGTAGGTAAGGAGACTTCAGTATGTTGGTAAAAGATACATACCTCCTTAGACAAATAAAGAAACCTAATTGCAAAAATAGGAGCAACCAGGAAAGAAAGTTCTATACTAATATTCTTTTTAAAAGACCAAAAGTCTGGAAAAAGGCATCTCTGTGCTCCTTCTCCTGCTGCTGCTGCTGAACAGGTCAAATTCTTAATTCATAATTTAATTTGATGGCCTCAGATATTTAACTAGTACATTTTTTTGTCACAGGCGGAATACTGGTTATTTTTTGTATATGACAATATTTTGTCACAGTTAGAGAATTCAGGTGGTAACTTCAACACTGCCTGTTTCCAAAGGAATATGAAGGTTCAAAGGAAGGAGGTGAACAAATTCTTTGCCTCACAGAAACTCGTTCCATTTCTGTTTCTTATTCACAAAAATGAAACATTCTCTCTCAGAGACCAACAAGTGGCAGCAGCAGCAGCTACCAACAGGAACAAAAAGGCAGAGCACCAATGCATTCTCAAAATAAATTTAAAAAATATAAAATAAACACCATACCATAAGACATAAGCCAAATATGTGTTAAAGTACACTAATGCAAATGTGGTTAATAGCTAAGGACACTTTGCAATTCCAAACATTTTGAAAGATACAAAAAAAAGTGCCTTCTAATAGCAGTACTTTAAAAATGCACAAAATGGTTTATTATTATTGCTCAGGTAAAATATTGTCAAATAGGAAAAATATGCCCAGGATACATCTGGGGCAGAGCAAATCACCTATGATTTCAGCATGACATAGCACCACTTTTCTGTTGTTAGGGTTGTTTTTAACCCAAGTTCTAAGGAAAAAAAAGTATTTTCTTTTCTTACTTCTTTCTAGAACAAATATTCCGTAATTACTTCTTTCATAATAATTCTATCAGAAGTCCAGGTGTGTATTGTGTATGCGTGATATTAGCCATTTTCAATGACTAATCTTCAAAAGTAGCTTCTGGTACACTCAAACACTTAAAATACCTGGCTGAGACTGTGTTAACCTTTGAGGATTCAAACTCAAACCCAAACTAGTAACTCCGGATCCACTTTTAAACTAGTGATCATATCTTCATGAACTATCAGTCAAAACTGCCAATTTAAAACGACATTTTTACAATCCCCTGTATTGCATAGCACATGCACAGTAGTTATTTCTAAGTTGTTTTATGCAGCCTAGGATATTTCTGTTTTTAAACAGTGGTTCTGTAATTAGCATTTGGCTTACCCACAAATCTTAGTGGAAGAAGAGCTATTTCACTTAAAGGCCATAAACTGTGAGATGGTTGAAACCAATGCTTCTCTTAGAGTTCAGTTTTTATACCAAAATGCACATAACTCCTGTTCTTTCAACACAATTTTATAGTTACTTGGCAAGATACTTTCTTTTGATTTAAGCTGTGTTTACCCCATGATGTTCATCTGCCATGATTTTTTTTCTGTTGAAGCATCCTCATTATTTACTGCTTGAATGTTCATAAAGAATCTTCCTTTTAAGAGTTTGTAATATTTGTATGTCAGATTAAGTTTTATTCTGGAGAGAGGAGGGGAGAGAGAGAGACAGAGGAACGGGGAGAGGAAAAGGAGGAGAGAGGGAGAAAAACAGGAAGAGAGGGAGAGGGGGGAGGGGAGAGGGATGCACCCGCTATATGTAAACTTGTACACAGGCAATCTGATGAGCAGCACCAGTTAAGAGAGATGGTGATCAGACATGACAGCAGCATATCTCAAGTGCCTTCTGGTACACCATTTTCACTTAACCAAAACAGACATGTACGTGACAGTGAATTACATGTTGTTAATTTAAATAGAACATCACCAGTCCAAATAATCCCACTGAGGGTTTGGGGAATGGTGATCCGGTTTCCAATGCACAACATTCCCATACGTTCAATTCATTACACATTCCTCTTTAGAATATGTGACTAGAAAGTTAAGTTTAAGTCCAATTCTACCAATGTTTATTCAGGAGAAAGTCCTGATATATTTTAAGGTCCCTTTTCCCTTAAGAGTTTTATAACAGAATGCCTTTATTCCCCAACATCTTGAACTGCAGTCCCACTGTACAGCATTTCCTTTTTCTCTATGTGGATTCTATTCAGTAGTATTCCAACCAGAATGTTTTGGTAGACCGTGTCCCAAATTTCCAATCAATTGATTCTGTGCAGAGACTGACAGAATTTGTCAGCCCTGCATACCCGTCACCAACTGCCCAAAGAGGTTTCCAATGACTTAAGGTGCCCCAACACTTTTGTTTTCAAAAGCAAATGACTTTTCTAATACATCATCCAATTTCTGATAAAAACCTCAGTTGACTGAAATAATAAATACAGATGTACAAAAACATTCTGGTGAGCCTCTACAATTCCAATAGAATATTTCACAATATATTATATACCTACATTTATAAAACATGCACCCACATGTCCCACACTGACAGACAACAGTTATTTCCTGAACAGCAGGAAAAATAGTGTTAACGATTTTGGTCCAATCCTTATGAAGTATTTGAACTTTGAAGTAGTACTCATCCCATCCTTCACGCCAACACACAGAACACAAATAGCAAAGCTTCAGGGACTGTTTCTGGATGTGAACATAGTCACTATCTACAACTACCATTAAAACAGACTTCTTCAGATCACGGCTATTAAGATGAGGCGTCTCAGTACCAGATGCATCCCACCTAGGATCTGCTGGCAATGCAAAGAGGGTCTCCTAAACATCACCAGTCCCTAGACAGTTTGGTGTTTTGATCCCTCTTTGGAGGTGCTGGAGGTGGGCCCCTCCGTAAGGTTGCATAGCCTAATATATGACTACCTCCAAAGTTGCTGTTCTTCTGCTTGTCTGTCAGAAGTTCTGGTGGGGGCGGGGGCAAGGCCATGTCATCCATTGTAGCAGTTGGCTCAGCTCTGGATATCCGGGCAGAGGAAAGGGAGCTATGTCGAGTGATGGACTTGCGCTGCAGAGTCCTATTCAAATCAGCCAGAAAACCAGGCTGAACACTAAGGCCAGACTTGGGCGAGGTGGGGACTTGTGCACCGACCACAACCTGCGACTCCGCAATTTCTGCCTGCGTAAGACGGGTGCTGTCATTGCGTTTGGGACGAGTTGGAGGGGGAGCTTTTTTCCCAGATGACTTAGACCATGGCTGAGGTTGGGGGTTGACGACAGCGACCTTTGGCGAGGTATTGCCTGAAAAGACAGCAGGAATTTCTACGGGAGGTAAAGGAAGATCGATTTCAGGTGGTGGAGGGGGAAAGTCTGAATCTGATGGAGGAGAAGGGAATTCCTCGGCAGCACCCTTGCCGAGTGCTCCCGTGGCAGGTGCTTTTGCTGAAATCCCTGCCTGCTGAAGACCGATAGGCAGGCAGAGCTTTCCTGGCTTTGGAGGAGCTGCAGGTGGAGTTGGGGATTCCTTGGCAGGCGATCCGGAGGGCTCTGGGGGATGTGCAAATTTGCTAACTAAGACATCCACTGAAGGTCTCTTAGGTTCACTGAACTCGATTGAGCTATTTGATTTTATACTGGAATTGCGCTGAGGTGTAGGAGGTGGCCTTTTCCCTCCAGGACTGGAAGTCTTACTACCTTTTTTGACTGGAGAACCTCCTGACTTATCTGGTGTAGGGGACACTATCAATGGAGAAGGAGGAGGAGGAGGAGGAGAAGGTGGAGGAGGGAATGCTAGGCTACTTTCAGGGGGTGGAGGAGGAAAATCAGGGGAGGGAGCAGAGGTTGGCTGCCATTTTGGCTTGACTTTTACAGCTGGAGGA
>JANHFO010001798.1:83164-96208 GCA_032468095.1 Pareas carinatus
GTGGAAGGGGAGGTGATGGTTGTGATGCTGTATATGGAGCAGCTGTTTTAGTTTGTGGAGATAAAGGCAGTACAAGTGAAGTGAAGGGTCGGTTTATTGAGTCCATTCGAGCCTAAAGGAGAAACAAAAGTGAAATGTTCAAAAATCCAAATTCATGCAAATATCATTTATAGTGGCAATTATAATCTTGTGTGCTCAATACACCTAATTAAACTGAACTATGTAATACTGAAGAAAAGGTGTTATTTAACTAGCAAATAAGGGTAACAGACAAAGAAAACCCTACATAACGGCTCGTATGGGATTGCAATTCCACTAAGGAATGTGGGACCTTTCAAAGTGCAATTCCTTCACAATTCTACAAGGAAAATATGCCAATAAGCTGAAAAAGTATGTGAACAAGCAATTATGATCAATAAAGTGAGCGCAGAGTGAAAACTATCAAAACCTCCATATGATCGCACGAGGATAGGCATGCACAAATATTTTGTGGGGAGGGAAACAAGTAGTCAAGGAGAGAAACAAAACCAGAGGTTTTGATGAGTTCTGGTCAAAGTGTTATGGTAATTTACTTAGCAGTATGTTTGTATTAATCTATGGAGCCAAAATAAGTAAATCCACATGAAGGAATACCTTGCCCTCCTGATTATGCAATGCTTTGAATGAAATATTATAAAGCCACAAATTCCACTGCAAAAAAGGACCTGGAGTTTGACAAGCAATAGTATACTGGAGATCTTTCATTTTGGACAATGTTTCTCAGTAACCCGGGCTAAACCAGAACTACACAGATTAATGTGGGCGGCACGACAGGGTCAAATTACACAGGGATAGGTTCAAGCACTTGTGAACTGATCAACACATCTAAAGATTAGAACTTTAGGGGAAAAGTTAGTCTGCATGATTTGGGTTGCATCATTCCCCCAGGTTAATAGTTCAAACAAAGCCCCTGACCTTAACTCTACCCCTGCTTAAGCCATCACTGCAGTGGAGCTCAGAGCTGTTCCAGGTTTTGCTTTTGCCACATGAGACTGCAGGGCAAGAGGAAAAACAAGAACAAAAACACAGCATGAAACACAGGGGATCAGGGGACAGGGAAACCAATGGGGGACTTCAAGCAACTTTTTCCCACCATGACACGTTTTCAGAAGTCAGGAGGCTTTGTTGGTTTACACTTTACACTTTAGATTTTGCATTAAAAAAAAAATCAGGACCTTCAAACAAGTCTGGATTTTGTAATGGAGACATCCCCTTGCAATAATGATCATACTTACGTTAATCTTGCTAGACTCTTCCAACTGAGTCCCCCTTTTCCAAGCTTCTGAAAAGATGGAGCTAACAATACTCTGGGAACGGACATGTCCCATTTGAGTGTCTGAAACTCCACTATCAGATTGATTTGAGTGATTGGACTGAGATTCTGTCAAAAGAAATGTTGAAAAATGTCTGCAGTTTCTGTTAACAAAATTCACAACTACACTAGCTTAGATGGAGCACTATGACACTACAATGGTACATAATGAAACCTTACTAAATTTGGTGGAGGGGGGAGAGCAAGACAAAGCAGAAGTCCAATCTTATTTTGATGCCAGTCGTATACTCTTATTGTACAGATTCTTTTCATTTAATCATCAATTTAAAAGGTATCATTTTAGGCCATCGAGCTCACTGAAGAATTCTAAATTAAACTAGTCCTAATCGAAATTGCTGTAGTTTTTTTTTGAACTCTTCCATTACTAGAAACTCATTTCTTCTTTTGAGTCCACTTTGAAAACATTTTTAGATTTTTTCCCCCTCAACAATGAATCACAATCTGATTTGGGTTTCCAAGTCAGCTGACAAATACCCTTCTGAAGTCAATATGGTTTACATTTACAGCATTTCCAAAATCTGCTAAGGCAATTAACTGATAAAATAAAATTAATATTACAGATAGTTCTTGATTTATGACAATTGAGTCCAAAACTTCTGTAGTTAAGTGAATTTTGCTCTATTTTACAACCTTTCCTGCCACAGTTGTTAAGTGAATCACTGCAGGTGTTAAATTAGTAACACGGCTGTTGACTAAATCTGGCTTCTTTATTGACTTTGCTTGTCAGAAGGTCGCAAAAGGCAATCACATGGCCCTGCAATCATCATAAATAAGAGTCAGTTGTGAAATGCCTGAATTTTGACCATATGATCATAGGGATGCTGCCATGGTCCTAAACATGAAAAGTGATCATAAGTCAGTTTTTTCGGTGCTGTTGTAACTCTGAACAGTCACTAAATGAACTGTTGTAAGTCAAGGACTACCTATATTGTAACAAGAAATTTTTAAAAAAAGTCCACGTGGATCACTGCTTTCAAAATGCAGATTGCATATTTTGCTTCCACATTAGACTCCAGGCATAATTTTTATCCCAAAGAGGGTGAGGCAGAGAAAAAGAAACGCATATATTTTTGCTAGTCCTGAATCAATACATATACGTTTTGCACCGAAAAAGCTCCTTGTAATGATTGGTCTATTGGGGCTTACCTGGCAAACTAGACGAGCTGGATCCAGATTTAATACTGGAACTGGACAGGGATGTCCAATCATAT
The DNA here is from genome assembly GCA_032468095.1 of Pareas carinatus. Taxonomy (NCBI): domain Eukaryota; kingdom Metazoa; phylum Chordata; class Lepidosauria; order Squamata; family Pareidae; genus Pareas; species Pareas carinatus. The sequence continues at coordinate 85,748 of JANHFO010001798.1, forward strand.
GCTGATTCTGTCCTTTTCAGAGCTTCTTGATAGTTTACATATAATTGCTTCCCATACTGTACAAAATATGAAATATGAATGCTGCTTGTTATACCATTTCCAGCTGTAAAACTCAAACCCAAGACAATCCCACTGCATACTCTAGTTCTATGAGAACAAGTTTTGAAATATTTCTTAACTCTGATACGCCAAAAAAAGCGGGTTAGAATTCAGTTCAATTAATTAGCATCGCTAAGAAGAAACAATAAAATAAAAATGTTAGAAGCTGAACCTATTTGGTAACAAATAAAGGGATTTCACCCATTGTTTGCACAAGCAAAAGACAACCTGAGCAGCCCTCTTCATCTGAAAGAGACTGGTATATTTAGAAAATAGCCAGGTATGCTGTCTTTAGTTTCAGTATGATGGGGTAAAGGAAATTGCCTCATATTTGCCACAGTAAGTTTCCCTCTTCTTTGCTTCCAGAAAATGCTGACACTGCCTTCAAGTCATCTTGCCTACATATAAGCTGAGTCAAACAGACTTCCCCAATTTTACAATTGCACTGTTAAGAAAAATAGCATTAAAAAAAAGAAAATATATATATAGGCAGTGTGACTGTGTTTTGGATTTTGCTTGTAGACAAACACACCGCACAATCATATCAAATTATTATTAATTCTTCAGAAAATGCATTAATTGTAAAGCTACAACTACTATTTAAGTTATCTCTTTCCTGTCCTTTGGGATATTAGGGCTAGAGCGGGAGATGTTTTTAGCATTAAAGGGCAGGGAGATAGATATATTGGGAGGCCACAACCTGGCTGCTGTAGGGAAATGAATGGATGCTGATGGCCTTCCTTCCTTCCTTCTTCCTCCCTATCTCCCAGACAGCAGGGCAATCAAGGTAGTCTAGAGCAGTGGCCCCCAACTTTTTGGGCACCAGGAACCGGTTCCACAGAGAAAGGTTTTTCTATGGACCGGAGGGGGCGTGGTTTTGAATGCTGCCTGCATCCTGCTAATAGGGCTGGCCTACCACGGATCAGTGCCTGTCACAGACTGGCAGTTGAGGACCCCTGGTCCAGAGGTCAATGACAGATTAGCTGAAACTTTCTGGGCTCTTTTTGATATTCATGTCATTTGCTGGTAAAACATCTATTGTCAATTTTGATATTTATTGTATTAATTTCATTTTGTTTTACACTCCGTATTCTTTGTTTATTGTGCATTACCTTACTATGGATCATAGGTGAAAATGTTTGCAAATTGAGCCTCAGTGCCATTCAGAATGCAGAAATACATTCTAAAAAGGGTTAATTACTAGCAAGGTTGCACCAGTTAGCTTTTATCTGTCACATCATTCAAGGAAACAGAATATTCCCCTTGAAAACTAAGATTGTGGCATCCTGCCCCATCCCTCCCTGGCAAATAGAAGCAGTGACAGACGTCTTTTTCTTGGACTCCAAAATTACTGCAGACTGTGACTGTAGCCAGGAAATTAAAAAATAGTTGCTCCTGGACTTCTGGTTCCGGTTCTTCCCCGAAGGAGACGAGGCGGAGGGTGATCCAGCTGCCGAAGTCTTGGTTTTGCCGTTCGGGGACACTTAAGGTGTCGTGTGTTGCCCCGGAGAGGCACACAAAGAAGGAGGTTCGATGGGGGACCTTGGGGCAGAGAACAAACTGCCTGAAGAAGCCCATTTTCTCCCTTTCTCTCATCCGGAAAAATGACGTGTGAGGCGCCATTAAGGGAAAGTCCGGGACGGCAAGATTAACAGCATTCACGGAAGCAACTGGAGGAAGAACACCCGAAGAACAATGCTGAGGTGTAAATTGATATTTGCCACCGACAGATGAAGAAAAAATTAAAAGGAATAAAGAACTACCACACAGAATCTGTGGAGAGTAAGAAAAAGCATGGGAAAAAGCAAGCGTTGTGCCTGTAAAGATCTCTTTAAAAAACGGCAAATTTATACAGTGGGAGGAGTAATAGTAGGAAGAGACTGGGAATAGAAAACGGCCATAAATTAAAGATCTGATAGACATTGAAAGTGAAATTCTGAAACTGACGCTTGGGACTTGGTTTAAAGTGGGTTCTCCCTAAAGAAAAAAGAAAGCCTTGTGCCTGTAAAGATTTTTCAAAAAGTTTGGGATGTGATTTAAAATTGGTTTCTTTTCTCCAATGGAAAAAAAAAAGAATAAGTGCTGGAGCAAGAAAGAATAAGATTGTACTTTGAATATTGGAACTAATTAATTAGAAAATTAATGGAAAATTTGTAAAGGATTATAAATAATCAAAGGTTTGGGACAATGAGATTTGAAAATTAATTGGACTTAATCTGATTTGACTTTGAAATATGCGGTGATGGAAGATTGTGGAAGAATAAATTAAAGGGGGAGAAATTCTTCAGTCAAGATGGCGACAGCACAAAAAGAACTGGGGGAGGAAGATTGGATAGAAAACTTTACAGAAAACTTTACAATACAAATAGACAAATTATTGGTAACATTAGAGGAGTAATAAAGCAAAGAGATAGAGAAAGAGAAAGGGAAAGACAGAGGGAAATTAGAAGAAATCAGTGTAAGATAGAAAAAAAAACCTGGCAAGGTTAAATCTAGATAAAAGATGGAAAGGAAGAGAAAGACACAAAAATCAATAAAGCTGAAGACAGCAGGAAAGGAAAAGTGCTCTTCCAAGGAATGGAGAGAAGAAAGAAGGGTGAAATAGTAGCCCAAAAGTATAGAAGAAATACTTGTTGGTGGAAATTAGAAGATGGGAAATCCAAAAGGAAATGTTAAAAAGAAGGGAAAGAAGACTGGGGAGAAAGAAAGAGAAGGTTAAAGAAAATGAATGTCTTGGAAAGAAAATTGGGCAAAAGGGAAAGCGGCAAATGGTAAAAGTGTATGTGAAAAATATATTTGTAAAGAAAGCGAAAGGGTAGAAGGAAGTAGAAAGAGACAACTACTAGGAAGATATGGTTTTGAAAATATGGACAGTATAAGACATGGGTATAATGATAGAGAGGAGTTTTAATTGTGATATATGATAAATAAAGAAAATTATTGAAATGTATTAATACATATGATCAGATTAAAAAGTTAGAAAGGGAAAAGGTTTATGATGTAGTTTAAGAATACTAAGAATACATGGAAAAATAGAATAAAAACTCCCCAAGAGCAAAATTAAAAGGAGATCAGATAGCAATTAACAAGAGGAAGGGTCTGGGGTAAATACTGTGTAATAACATAAAATTTTTTTTATTTTATTTGTAGCTTTTATTTCTCTCTCTTTTCGTTTTATTTTTCTCCTCTTTTTGTGTTTTTTTTCTTTTCTCTCTCTCTCTTTTTAATATTAAATATTAATATTGGTATAGGAATATTTTTAAATTATGGTTTTTATAATTAGAATAAACAACAAATAGAAATTAAGGGGCAAGGGATCGAGTGTAAAATTGGTAAATTAAAGAAAAGATAAAAATGAAAGAATGTAAATGATTAAATTTGGTGATAGTTTTAAATATGGACTGAGGAAGGGAAGTAAAGGATAATTAGAGATGGGAAAGTTAGAAAGTTTGAAAAGAGGAAGAGGAAAAAGAGACAAAATTGGGAAGAAGGAATAGGAAAGATATGAGAGAAAATAGAAAGAAAATGTAAAGTGGGAGAGAAAGAGGAATGAGAGTTTGGAAGGGAAGGGAGAGGAGAGGAAGGAAAAGAGAAACAAGAAAAGAGAAGGAGGGAGAGAGGTAAAGAAGGAAGAAAAGTGAAGAAGAGAAGGTGAGAAGTAGATAGAAAGATAGATAAGGTTAGAAAAGAGGAAAAGACGAGAAGGTAAAAGGGGGTAAGATAAAAGAGGAAGAAGAGAAAGGGAACAGGAGAGGAAAAGGAGAAATAGGAAGAAGCTAGGTAAGTGAGAAAGAAAGTGGAATATGTAGATGAAAGAGTAGATGGAAGTTGGGAAAAATTAGGTAAGCGAGAAAGGAAGCAGAACGTGTAGATGAAAGAATGGACTGAAGTTAGAAAGAGAAGATTGAAAGTATAAAGAAAGTAAGAGAAAGCAAAAAGAAAGAAAGAAATAAGAGGTTGTCCATATTTCAAATCTAAAACCAAGCAGTAAAATTTGATATACTTGACTTCACTTTGTTAAGGAAATAAATATAAGATTCTAAGCTAGTGGTCTCCACAGAATGGGGAAATAGAAAATAAGTTAATTATAGATGATTGATTAAAGTATAAAGAAAAGATGGATTTTTGAATTGTGATAGATTAGCAAAACTGTGATAAGTAGACAGAAATGAAAAATTAGAAGATTAAGAGAAAGAGAATGTAATAAATAAAGTAAATTAGAGTATTTGGATAAAACTATGTAAAGACATAAATTAAAATGGAAAACCTAGGGGTGGCAATCTAAGAATGGAAAAGGAGGAACAGAAGAAAGAAGATCAAGATAGAAGAAGAAAGAAAGAAGAAGCCAAGGGGAAGAAGAAATCAAAGATTTCTTATTTGATTATATAAATCCTCTTGAGATATGTAAAAATTAATTATGCAAAATAAACATTCTCTTAAAAAAACAACAACATTTGCTCCTCAGGAGGAAAGCTTTGGCAAACTTGGTCTGCATATTGAAAAGCAAAGACATCCCTTTGTCAACAAAGCTCCTTATAGTAAAAGCCATGGTTTTTCCAGTTACAATTTAAGGCTGTGAGAGTCGGGCTATAAGGAATGCTGAACGTCAAAGAATCGATGCCTTTGAGTTGTGGTGCTGAAGAAGACTTGAGAGTCCCTTCGACTGCAAGGTGATCAAATCAGACAGTCCTGGAAGAAATCTACCCTGACTGTTCTTTAGAAGAGCAAATGTTGAAACCGAGGCTCAGATATTTTGGCCACCTAATGAGAAGAGAGGACTCACTGGAAAAGGCTGTGATGCTGGGAAAGATGGGAGGCCAAAAGAGAAGGGGACGGCAGAGAATGAGATGGGTGGATGGTGTCACCTATGCAACAGGCACGAGTTTGGGCAGGCTGTGGGAGGCTGTGAGGGACAGAGAGGCCTGTGGGCTATGATAAATGGAGTCGCAAAGAGTCAGACACAACTTAACGACTGAACAACAAACAAGAACATATTTATTGTTTGGTAGTTTTCTGTTTTTCAATCAATCATATTTCAGAGAAAACTATGTTTTGTCATGATATTGAGTTTCTTTAATTAGTATTAATCAGTTCTTATTAAGAGTTTTAGAAGACGGTAACAATTAAAATAGGAGAAGATAACAAATTCTGTTCAAGTGTTTCCCAAAACTGTAGTGGATAAAACTAAGTTATTCTAATATAGAATTAATGTTAAATAAAAACATAAGACAGACATACCTTAGCAATACGGATGCCATTTATCCACTGATGAAGGGTTCTGATATCATCACAACATAAATACTTAATATATTGAGATTTCTTTTGAATTTGGGGATGCTGAAAGAGAAATATTTAATTTATTTGGATCAGATTAAAATTAAGTAATTAGAGAATTAAAATTAATCAGAATGGGGACCAGCTGAAGCATATTCAAAATGGATACTATTGTTCATGATGACAAAAAAGGAATTTCATTAAAATATTCTTTAATGCTATGCTTTCATAAAAATATTAAGAGTAAATCCTCCAGATTGTGATTTTTTTCTAATAGGAAAATAAAATCTGTACTTGAATTAGTTTTAAAGGAACATTAAAATCTCCTAAATAAAACAGCACAGGCTGATATACTTGTCCTGTCAGGAAAACCATGGCACACAGAAACAAATTGCATGGTTATTGACAGTTTTCTTCAATGTTTATTCATGTGTCATATCAAAAGGATTAAATCAACAGTTACCTTTAGTACTAGACAATAGTCTGTAGGAGCTTTGTACTTGTTGCGATAATCTTGTCCATAGTAAACATTAATATGATCCAATTGAAGAAAGCACACAAGATCTCGTGAGACCTATCAATAATGACATACTTGGTCATAGACAAAGAGGTGCAAATCATATTAACATGATTCTGTCAAGGCTACTTGAAAGGTTTCACTGTATACACAAATGATGTATGCCTCTGATCTATATAAAGTACTGTACAAAAGGACATTACATTTGGGCGATCACACCAAATATTGAGTTGATTTGGATTTCTCTTCTATCATTTAGTTTCCATTTTGTTAATTGATAAAAATAAACTATTAACACTTCTAATTCTGAAAGCATTCTTAATTTACAGCATTTTTGCACAACTGCCCAACAGTTTTGCACAGTACTGTACATGCTTAACTGAAGGAATAGTGCAATCGTTATGTAACAGAATTATTTGTATATGTTTATTAATGAAATTTATATTTTTTCTTTGTTTAAGAGTGAATAAAGCATTGTTTCCTTCCCCTCTCACATCGCTATGAAACAGAATGGGCCCAGAGCGAATGCTATCATCATTTCACTGAGCTTTTGTGATTGGTGGTGGAGTAAAACCTAACCCTCCCCAGTGCCGGTCCAATATCTTAATCACTACCTCAGCCTCTCATTTCAAGTTATAGAGGAAGGGGATGGATTGTCCATTATTTCCAAATGAACATTGAACTGCATATTATATCATTAGCAAATATTTATGTTATTTCTGTAGTACACCATTATGGAAATGATACAAATCACAATCTTCTTTAGTGATCTGCATTATGATATCACTATATAAACATAATATATCATTAATATAAATTGAAATGTCTTGTTTGCATTAGTATATTTTTGATACAACAGACTGGTCCATTGTTATCAGAGGAAGTCTGGGCAGAAATTTGATCAGATGCATCTGAAGTCTCCTAAACAGAGTCTGTAAAATTTAATAAAGGTTTCACTGTATACACAAATGATGTATGCCTCTGATAGAAATTAGCAGTCACTACCATCATTTAGTGATACCCTCTGAAGATTAGGTGAATGCTTAACTGGTAGATTCAGTTTTGGAAGAAATTATCAATATTAAATTCAATGTGCACTACAGCAACTGAGTTTTTGGGTTCTATTTTTTTATATACCTATAGCTTTTCATGTTTGCTGGAATATGCTTGTTTCATCTAGGTTTAGCACATTTTGAAACATTGGCGATGGAATCCTGAAATCCATTGTTTCAAACTCAGAATGGTTTTCAGACTTCTATTCAATTTGAAAGTGAAGGCTCAGGCCATGAACATTTCCAAAGCAATGTGATATTTTGATGCCTGCTTCATGAATAAATGTGTTTTACACTATGCTTTTTCTTGTAAAAGTCATAGTCGTGCCCATTTGAAAAGATGAACATTACATGAGACTCAAGAGGGATTTCACCTTTGCTTTTCCTTTTGGAACATAGTAGATTCCAGAAGCTCGCAGAAGAAAGTAACGCTTCTTCCAAGATTTTTTACCATCATCTTTCAGCCACAGGACTCCCTCAATTTCTGGCACTGTTACTGAGCTCCCACAAAAACACTCCTAGAAAAGATGTGAAAATGTGAAAAATGAACTTTATGTATTCACAAGAAAGGATTAGTCTCTTCAGTATTTTCTTTTCTGTCTCTTAGAGTGAGAATGAGAAACTTCAGCCCAAAAGGACAGTTGTTTTGACCTGTGGGGACTTGGATGACTTAAGCAGGGAAACAAATTTAGCTCCCTAACCCTGGTTTAAGACTCTCAGCTATTTAAGCATGGTATAATAAAATACATATGTGGTAAATCACCTATACAGGTTGCCCCAAATATAACAAGTTCTTATCTCAATTGTCTTAACAATAAACTTAGCAATTCAGCTCACAACAGAGCACAATTCCGATCCCAATGGCTTGTTCTTTCAAGTAGGGATGTATGCCATAGCATTACAACAAACTTACATTGGAAATTTTGTTTTTTAATATTTTCCAGCATTCTGGAAAAATGGTTTTCTATTAAAAAAAACTTTTCCAGTATTCCAAGTTTCTGTTTGGTCCTATTTCTAAGTAACTGACACTTCCTCCTCAAACATCTCAGTTATGGCAGATGAATATTACAATACTCTTCATTATTCTTCATATGTCAGATAGATTGTTGAATTTTGTGGGTCAGTTCTGGACTGTTTCAAGATATTCATGCAGCAGATTTCCCTTTTGTGGCCCGTACTGAAGTGGTTACCATCTTATCAACCTACCTCCAGAAGCACTTCCTTGTTCCTGTCAGCCATTTCAGAGGTTTCTTTTTTCCCAAGAAGATAATTCTACAATAGAGAAATAGAAGTTACAGTTGATGAATGTAAAATAGTAAAATGGAACAGTTATCTTAGTATCATCATTTTCTGATGCTAATAAAGAGTGCTATTTGTGAATAATTTTTTTTTATATGGAAAAAGATATAAATGTATGGGAATAATATGAAGTCCTTAATATAAAAGAAGGTTAAATCAGGCATGTTTATTCTCAGATACATAAACCTGGTCAGAAATTTAAACACAGATATGTTTTTAATGTTCCTCAGAATTTTATTGGGAGGAGAATGGAAACATCAAAACAAAGTTAAGAAATACTCCCTTTCAGATCACAGTTATGGTTTCAATAAATTATATTCAATAAATCTCAGTGCATGTAAAAACAACCATCACAATTGTTTAAGCCACAATGGATGTTCAAATGTAGAAAAAAAACTTTATTTCCACCCGTTGATGATATCACCATTAATTTTAATACACTGTTATGCCTTGTTTTATTTTATTTTAGTATTTTAATTTTTATTCTGGTCTGTGGCAGTAATACAAAATTGATAGAAGAGCATTATACTTACTTGGGGATTTTTAAAAAGGGCATATTTTTCTATACGTTCAACAAACATGAGCTTGTTTTGGCTATCTCTTGTCCAGTTTAGAAGGTTTTCAACTAAATTTTCATGATCTTCAAAAATTCTCTCTGCATAAGTACAGAAATATAACAACCATTTTAAAATCAAAATCAGATCATCTAAAGTCTTTTCCCTGCTGTCATATGACAATGCCTATTAATAAAAAATAAAATAGAAGAACATGTATTTTTCACATTTACCAGACAGGTAAAAATCTATTTCCCAATTACATGATTTCTATAATGCTTACATAAATATATGTGCTTTTTTACTTGTAAGAAAATATTCTACAAATCTATTTTGCATACAAATGAATCTGTGTGTATTTATTATATCCATTTCATAGAATTAGGAGGCTACAATTTCAATCAAGGATGAAGTCCAACTCCATGGTTTTGATTTTGTTTACTTTTATCCTACAATCTAAAATCAATACAGATTTGTTTTTATGTACCAATGGAATGAATTATCACTCCATTTTTGTGAAAAATATAAACGTTATTCAAAGGTAGTAAATCTTACAGGTATTATTCTTATTACAAATAATGTATCTTAATACATTCAATTTAATTCTATGGAAGGAAATACACTAATAATAACTGAACCGGTAGATTGTACCACATTTGGAATGTGTCTCTATTCAAAACGCATCCCAATATTTAAGTAGAATACTAAAAATCTTTGTATGTAAAAGGATGAAAGCAAATTATATTCTGAAGTTATAATGCAAGAGCTCTATCCATATAAAGATATTTCTAACAGACTCAAAGTAGCAACTAACATTAACCATTTGTAATAAATATGTTATTGATTTTTAAATAAAAATGTGGATAAAAACATGTATAGGTAAAAGCATGTATGGTATATACAGCATGAAAATATGTCTGTATCCAATTTAGCATCTTTCCCAAGGAAAACAAAGTCTTGACTATTTAATATTGCATTTCTGACTTGGTGTGCTGAAAGCTTGTGGTTAAGTAATTGAAGTGGTAACACCAAAACATTACAGAAGTTTTAGCAAACCATTTCTAAAATTATAAATTGATCTTTACAAAAAGTTCCAAGCAAAGAAAAAATCACCCCAAAGTAACCCAGCTACCTAAAGAAAGACTAGAACGTATGCACACACATATACACATACACTGCCCTGAAAGCTAATAAAGACCAAGGTTTCTTCCCTCCCCCCCCCACATTGATAGACAAAAATAAGCCACCTTTTAAAATGTGACATACCAACGCAGGAATAAGAGCAAACAAGGAAACAAGATCATAGATTATAAAAATTCCATAACAATTTGATACAGTCAAGAAATTTGAATTACTAACCCATTTGTAATTCAGAGATTGTTTCTACCAAGGACCAGTCTAAGCTAAATCCACAATGTGATTTGTCCATCAGGTTGTCTAACACTTGTCTTACTGTCTGTCGTTCATCTACCATCATTGTCTTCGAGCTGTCATCCGACATGTGGACTCTTATCACAAGCTGTAGCAGAAATAAAGGAGAAGGCATTACATTTTGATGAACTTTTGAAACAAAATTACTACCCAGTATAGGTAGTCCTCATTGCCCTCATTCTACCCATCGATATCTCCCGCCGACCCATACGCTCCCACAGAGAGGGCCTCCTCA
>JANHFO010001798.1:109968-120630 GCA_032468095.1 Pareas carinatus
CGGGTAACTTTGGGAGGCTTCCAGTAGCTTTGGGAGGATTTTGGCAGCGCTTTACAGCTGATAGAAAGCGCCCTGGAGTTTTCAGCCGAACGGATATTTCTGCCATCTGAATCAGATAAAGAGCGTCCGGGTATAGCAGGGAGGGGGAAGCTGGGTGTTATTCGGGGGTTGGGGTGTGCAATCTACCATGTTACTCGGAAAGTAAGGCATCCCTCGAAAATAATATTTTCAGGGAGGTCTTATTTTCAGGGGATGCCTTATATTCCAGCGAGAGGCAAAAATATAAGTAGGTCTTATTTTCGGAGGATATCTTATTTTTGGGGGGAAATGGTAACATAATGGCAAATATAGATTATATTTCTGACCCTCTCGTATTAAGTACTCTGCCATCATTATCACTATGCTTAATAACTAATTAAACCTCTAAAGAAAAAGAAACTATGAACCACTCATTAACGTATTTTAAAGTGGAGAGCAAATTCTGACCAGGAACCAACAATACTAAACAGTAATATAGGAGTAAAATAACAGGTTTAAAACATATTAGGCAATATTCATCTCAGTGTAAGTGGACTGTCACTCAGAATATTCTTTATCTTTTCCTTCTTCCTTCTTTTTGAGTTTAGAATTAGTCCTGCAATCACTTTTTATAATTAGATGAAGGCATTTGATTAAATTTGTGTTAATAATTCATGTTATCACTGATATAACACACAATTTAAAAATCCTTTTGCATAGTAGAGGACAATTCAGAGAATGTTTAATAAAGGTTGTCCATCATTGTTATTCTATCAGAAATGCAAATCAGAAATTGGAAAATTAACTCATATATAGTATCCTAGACTTGTCTTAGGGGTTACCAATTTGGGGTAGAAATCCATAGGATAATTAACATGATTGTAGATCATGTTACATCCCAAAAATGTTAATATCTTGATTGTATCTTAGGACTTGGAATCTATAAAACAAAACAAGAATGTCTGTGTGCGTGTGTATGTTCCATGTATGTACTGAATACTGGAAGAATAAATCTATATTTTATCTGTAGCAATGAACTGTTGATAAATATTATATGTCAACATTTGAATTGAGTTATTCATTTTAGAAAGGAAAAAGAAGGCAGAAGTTTTTTGTACAGAGTTTTGGATTTTTTTTCTTCATTATACAATTTTTTAGGCCTTCTTGTTTTCTCCAAGAACAGCCTGCAATCAAAGAATTAGCTGGTAAGAATAGCATATAAAATTCAGCACATACAGAACACCTAAACCTCACTGACTCTTAATAACCCCTTCAGGACTGGCATATTTTTCCTTCAATGAGAACCAATTCATTCTTGAATTCCAGGCTTTTTTTACTTTTCTCTTCTTCAAGCTTTCATATTTTTCATCTCCTTTACCTGAGATAATATTTCTTTCCCCATTACTTGTTCTATTTCTTTCCATACCTCAGTTTTTCTTTTTGCAGTCACAAACCAGTTTACCAATCTGTCAACTCCCCAATATGGCTCCATTTCCAAAAGAATTTTCAAAACCAGAGGTCATCAACCTTGGAAAATTTGAGTGGTTCGCGGCCCAGGAGTATCCAATAAGACACGCCTGGCTCTGCCCTACCTACACTATATTAAGTGTATGCGTAAGCAGCAGTGGTGGTTCTTTACTTTCATGGCTTCGTGGCAACGGGCAGCGCAGCAGCACCATTGGTAGTGAGTGAGCGAGTAGCAGCAATTCTCTCTCTCTTATTTTCTTTCTCTCTCTGTCTCTGTGTGTCTCTGTCTTATGGTCTATGCTCTAAGAACAGCTTAGCCAACATCAGAGCGCTATGCAATAAAGACTGCATTAGTTAACACCAAATTGTTTTTTTTTGTTTCAGATAATACCATGAACCATCCATACCATAAAAATGGATGCTTATATATCTTGGGAAAGGCCATATTTAAACCCTTAGCTGTGCAAACAAATAAGCAGTATTATTAAAAAAAAGTTAACATTTAAGATTAGACATCACTTTGTTATTATATCTAAGCACATATCATCATAATCATTAATAAAATTTGTTATGAATGTCCTCTCTAGAAGAGTCCTATGTAGCAACCTATAAGAGGAAAACAATAAAAAGCTATCTCTTCATTTAAAAAGGTCCAAAATGAATCAATGAATTAACCATAACTGCTATGAACAACCAATCATGGTTTACCTCACTGATGGGCTGCCCCTGCGAAGTCAACTCCAACTCTTGAGGTCTTGTCATCTTGTCAATGTCCAGGGAGTCCATACTGGATGCTGCAGATGTGATACTAGATCGGGAGGAATTACTGATAGAACGGACTTCAGCATCACTCACAGTACCAGCTGATGCTGTCCTCCTATGTTGGATAGCCACTACAGGCTTGCTATCTTCAATTATAGATTGCTGTGCTGCTTCATCCATACTCAGAGACGCTTTCTCTAACTGAGCAGTAATATCATCCAGAGAGAAGACAGCATGTGAAGGCTTCATTATTTGACTAGATGAAGATAATCCTTTCATGCTACCATGCTTGGAAGGGAGTCGGCCACCACCTGATGGTTTCTGAGTCATTTTCCCTTCTGTGGGAAAACATTTCATTGATGCACTGTTGGTGGACTGTGACCCAATGCTGCTGAGCTCCTGCTCTATGGAACAAAGATCTGCCATAAGAGCATCAAGATCTACAGTCTCACCTTGGTTCAAGGCTTCTGCAGTGAATGACAAGAACATAAACAGTATTCCAATCTCAATTGTCAGGTTCCACTATATCAAAGATACAATATTTTAGTTTTAATGTTAGATTTACTTAATTGGGCCATGCAAATCCATCAAAAGAAGTTCTTTGGAATTTTTTCTCACATTAAAGCAACTATCTTTTTTTTTAGATTCATACATCAAGATCAAGAAGCTGATCACAAGTGTCTGCAGGCACCTGTATGCACAACCACTTTGTTTTGCTGGGGAAAAAAGATGAAATAGCTGTGTATACAAATGCAGGCAGAAAGATCAGTGGTTTAGGAAGATATGTGACTGCCTAAATAATTCTATTGATCAATTCCTGAAAATTATTGTCACATTTTCTCTTTTTACTGCATGGGCTCTTTTTGCACATAGTGTTAAGAAAAAAAATTGTTTTAACCATGGTTTGATAAACAAGTTAATGCTATATTTGTAGATGAGCAAAGAAATATTGAATTCCTCATGTCCTAATCTGTTTTCTCCATATCGTTCACTTCCCAGAGGAAATGTGCAGAGATCAAATTAATTAATTATTCTGGATTCAAATATAAATAAAGTCATATTTATAACAAGTCAGAATTCACATGCTAATAAACAATGCTTATGGAAAATATTTTACTAACAAGAATAAACAATAATTTCTTTATAGGCCAAATTCATATATCATGCTGAGTCAAAACCATATCAATCACATTATGGGTTAGTATTATGTGTAAGTCAAAACACGGATTTCTCTGATATGGGTTTAACTTATTTCTGCTCCATGAAATTTTATCAATACTTTAAAGTTTCAACAGGAAAACTTTCCTTAGAAAAATAATATGTACTGTATACTTATAAACAAAGTGTTTTCTGTACACCGCCCTGAGTCCTTCGGGAGAAGGGCGGTATATAAATTTAAACAAATAAATAAATAAATAAATAAAGTAATAGGTTTCAACAGGACTGTTGTTTGTTTTGTGCTCAAATATCTAACTTAATATTTTTTCCCATGGTTAAAATAATTTATCGATCTATCTTACCATTCAGGTTGTACATGGAAAAGCGATAAGAGAAGTTAGCAATATTAGCATCCTGGCGAAGAGGGGATCTTTTAACAGGTTCTGTAGGCTTGTCTGTATCCAAACTCTAGATAAATGAATTTGAGAAAAATAAACAAAAATATAATATATATAGATGAACATAAGAAAATAATTACATTTATGCTGAGTTTATCCACTCACATCAAGTATTTTTTCTTAGAAAAATTTGTATGTACAAAATGTTTAATGGCCACTACTAATTAATCTATCTCAAAATAAAATATTTTTTATAGACTTTATATCAGCAAGGAAAAATGTATTCAGTTATGCATGATACAGCCATAGTTACTGTTGATTTAGTATCAGGGACTGGCTTGGTCAAGCAAAGTTGGGAAGTATTGGTCATAACCCTAAGCACTGAAATGAACATTGGAGTCAGGGTAAGGGTCCACAAAGAGGGTAGGAGGAAGGGGATGGAGAGAAGAGTGGGTTTAATGGCAAGGCCAGATACAGTGGTTGGAAGTGTATTCATTGGGGGAAGGCAGGATTGGAGCTATAGGGGGCATAATAAGTTCTGTGACTAGGAGGAATTTCCTGGAAGACTAGGGAGAGGGGGAAAAGATCTGAGAGGGAGCAAATGAATGTCAGAGGTGACAGATTGGAGAAGTTATGGTAGGGGTAGTCAGGAGAGCCACTGGGAACAGGAAGTGGGGAAATTGCTTTTCACTCCTCTTCTGGCCCATTATCTTGTTGCCTGGTGATAGGGAATTATTGGAGACTCAGGAATTATATAATAAACCAGAAACTCAAACTTTGACATAATATTAAGCATATCAAAGTGCTTAGCCCGGTGAACTGCTTTCAATGATAGGAAGAACTACATAAGTGCAAGCAAATATTGTGTCTAAAAATAATGCTTGTAAATTATAATCTCTCTTGCCAATATAACCTATTTATCAAGAGCATTACCCTAAAGCAATCTACTTGTGCAGGGATGTCAAATTCAATTTGATTGAGGATTGCTATTGCATCTGCTGTGGCCTGCCGCGCAAGTACTGCCGCCCTCACCGTGAGCACAGCCATTCCCCCCCACGAGCACCGCTGGCCCAGGGGAGTGGTCTGCTCACCTCCGGGCCAGATCCAAGGAGGCCGTGGGCCGGATTTGGCCCACGGGCCTTGAGTTTGACACTCCTGTGCTAGTGGATTATAGCAGTCACATTGGTGAGAACTAAATAAATTTTTACTATACACACACTCTGAGGATGTAAGTTACTGTTTCCATCTGAAATAACAAACTTTATAAACAAACTTTAACCTGTGTGAGTTTATCCAACTCTCCAAGCCAAGCCCCAAACATTTTATCCAAATCTTGATCTTCTTTATCACTATCTTCTTCTGCACCGTGATCAAGTTCTTCATCTGAGAGCTGCTCCATCTAAAAGAGAAAATTATTTTAGGAATGTAAAGGTTTTAGCTGTTATCTGTCATCATTTGTTCTCACATGCCTTAGCAAGAGTGGATAATAATGGAGTTGAGATATCTTAGGTGTTGTCCTAACCATCCCTGATTTTTGCTCTTGGCAAACTGCACATTCCATGAGCCAATAGGTCTAAGTGGCATATATTTCAGTTTTCATAGCAGTAAACCATTGCTCTTTTCTTTGTAATCTTATTTGGCATACTGTTGTTGCATGCTGTCTATTCTTTAGGGAACTACCATTCTCTTTCCCATTCTTACATAATCTTTTTTTCTTCTCCGAATGCTTAAAGCCTATTTCATCTTCAAAGGACTAAAATTTTTCCAAATTCCAATGGTGCAGAATATCTTCCTGAAAGGTCAAAAACTATCAAGAAGGGTGCACACTCTCATCCATTTCCCAACAAAGGTCAACAAGAGCAATCAAGGATGACTCAGTCTCATACCCAGCTCAGAAACTAGATTGGAAGGGATCTGAATAATCCACTTCCTCTAAGCTGTTTTTAGATTAATCAAATGATAGGTCAAATCTTCTTTTGTGATGATCCCATTTCCTACTTTCCTGTAGTGATGTCTACCCCAATACAACTTTTCAGATACATAAGACAATTAACACAAAAGCTTGCAATTTCCTCACCTGTTTTCTTCAATGCTAAGTGTCTTTTTCTTTACCCACATAAACTGCTTTCTCATTAAAGTAGCAGCCTCCTTATCTAGTAAAGTGCCCTTGTGCCTTATTGTTTCCTTGTTATGCTCTGACATTCCTGGCTGATCTATTTGCTTTACTAAAGTCAATATTCATGAAACAGGAACCTTGAGTAATCCTACTTGCTTTAGCTGATTTTCTTACACTACACAAAGTAAATTAGAACAACGTTCAGGTACAGAGTTCATTTACCATCAGCTTTTAAAACCTTATGTAAAAGCTAAACTAGTTTTGATTCCTATGGATGTTTAAATAAATACATATTGCTTTTTAAAGGTAAAATTAGCTTGGATTCCTTTCCACATTTAGAGAAATATTTCTTATTGTGTGTCTTTAGTACTAAAGAAAACATGAGACTGGAAATTAAGTTATCAGCAGAACATTGCTACTCACTGTCAAATAAATGTCATGTAAGCTTGAAGAAAACTCTTATGTCAGTATAATTTGAGAAAAAGAAGAAGACATTGGCAAAAAGAAAATGTATTGCATTTTTCAAAACTGGTGCTGGAATATCTGATGTTGCTTTTAATACATGTAAATAATGGAGATCTTAAACTTAGAAATATTTTGTCATTAAAACAATGATATTTTTTCACATTATTTGTTTTGCTTAGATGATATCTTCCTAAGCATTTTTGAAAATTTCTGAAGTGCTAATACCAATGCATCTATGTTGTAACAGCACTTACTGTTTAAATGGTACACATGAAACATTTAAATATCCAAAATACTTAATGTACACTTTCCCAATATTCCTTATAAGCTCCATATACTGGACCTGGACAGAACTAGGAATATATAATATCCATAATTATGTAATTTTTCTAGGACAAAGTAGGAATGGAATGCATTTTTGTCATGGATGAAGGCAAGGTATTTTTTGTGTCTGATTATTAAACCACATCAATTTTCAATCTATTCAAAACAACCTAACTGGTGATTTTCTAACAAAAACAAATATGCCCAATTTGAGAGAATAGCCAATGTGCTTTTAGCCAGTTCCTTTTAAAGATTATTTTAATCATAGAATTAAAAACAAAAACAAAAATTACATACAAATAAAATAAAGCAATAGAAAAACAGATAAAACGTAGAACCAAATAAAATGACGTTTTCATGAAAACATTTAGATGTGTCCACAATATATGTTTACACGCTGGTGCATCTTTCAAATCCAAAAAGTTGTTCTAGATTTTTTAGCTACAGAATTCAAGTATCTGTTATTTTAATAATATGCTGAATTTTAATTTATTTTAATTGTTTGCATTAAAATTTGTATTGATTCCTGGTAACTGGTCTGGACAACTTCATGCCGTTTTCTTGACAGCAATTTCAGAATTAGTTTGCCACTGCCTTCAACCTGGGTTTGAGAGTAAAGGAGTGGCTGAAAGTGATCCAGCTGGCTTCGTGTCTCTGGCAGGACTATGAAGCCATGGTCTTCCTGTCCCCAGTCTTAATGACCAAATCAAACTGGGTCTCTGTTGGCATTAATATGTAAGAATTGGTGCTTTTCCAAGGACAACATTCCTCTATACATTGATTTTTCTTTTTTAAAAAAGCCACAAGAGCGGTTTCTTACAGAAATATATCAACACTATTATT
The DNA here is from genome assembly GCA_032468095.1 of Pareas carinatus. Taxonomy (NCBI): domain Eukaryota; kingdom Metazoa; phylum Chordata; class Lepidosauria; order Squamata; family Pareidae; genus Pareas; species Pareas carinatus. The sequence goes on from JANHFO010001798.1 coordinate 117,520, forward strand.
TCTGCTGCAGAACAAAAAATTATCAGGAAAGATATGTATTTAAGGAAGCATTTCACTTTATTTCAACTAGAAGACAGATTTTATCTTGTCGGGACTCTATGATTATTATCTTTAGGAATGCATGTTTAAAACAAAATGAATAGGTTTTCCTCAATAATTTATGTTAGGTTTATAAAAGGAAAGAATAGAAAACATTCAAAATGGGGGTAATAACCAAGTTAACAATGGAAAAGCAATTTAATATAACTTGTTGAAGATGTCACTGTCCTAGATTTCTTCAACAGAAAGATATGTAAATAAAACATTTCCTTTGGCTTTTTAATATATGTAGGCAGATTTAAAATCTGAAGAAGACATGCATATTGCCAATACTGACTGATGTAAAACTAATAATATCTGGTCATGTCCATAATCTGTTTTTCTAAAGGTCAGAGGATTTACAATTATATTTATCCAGGGGAAAGCATAAATTTAATTTTGGTTACAGATTATGAAAGCTTTTAGCAGGACTAAACATTTATTTATTTCCTCCAAAATGGTACCAAATTTGATCTTATACTAAGAAGTGTCACAAGCTGCCCTGAAATTGAGGATGGGAGATAGGGGAGGGCAGAAACCCTATTCTCCTCATCCCATCACTGAATTCATACCTGTAAAAAACTTACCAAGTAGCCAACCTAACTCAGATGTTATGTAAATGAGAAAGAAAGCAACTAGTTTCACTGATTATAAGAAAACGAGGTAAATTTTTTCATGCTTGAATCCTGTTACAGTACTCATTCACCCATTGTGTTAATACTGGGGAGTGGGTGGATACCCATTTGCCACATAGTAGAAGCCAAGAGCAACTGTATAAATGGGTGTGCGTGTGTCAAACTTGTGCCATGCATGCTTTGCTCCTTTTGTTCTTGCTTTAGAATACTGCATGCAAGCATACCTACTCATGGTGTCAGCATTTGCAGCAGAGTGGTGAAAATGGCCAGGAGGGCAGCCCTACCCCTCAATGGAATAGAATAGAATAACAAAATGAGTATAGTAGCTTTGATGGATCTGTTTTGAGCAAATACTATGCCTATTTTGCCTTAAGGAAGATAGTAAATCGCAGGATCTAATCCCAGTCTAGATTAAAATTTACAGTAATCCTTGCAGCAAGCCCAATATTTCATATTATAAAAAGCAGACCTTTTTGCTTTGCAAGAAAATGGTTACCACTCCTATAAAAATGGCTTGGACAAAAACTTGGAGAAGCAACTAATCATCTCCATTTCCTCTCTCTAGCATCCTCTTGGATTCCAGTTAAGTGCCAATGCATATACAGGGAGTGAAGGAACGGCTAGTTTTCAGTACTTACTATGCAGGACTGCCTATGAGAATTTCTCCGTGGGGGTTAAAGTGGACTCTTTTTGCAGCTGCTTCTGCTCTGGTAAGTTTGGGTATAAGCACTGGGATGAGAATAGGGGCAGGGATACGGAACAAAAGACGGAAATGAGAATTCAAAGGAATGAATTGTTACCAGGTTTTGCTAAACAAGGCATTTATCTTCTCCCCTCATCAGTCTTCCATGTACCTCACATTTTTCTGGTGGCCTGGCAAAACTAAATTCTGGACCTGAGGGGCAAATACTCTGGGGACATTACTCCTGGAATATAAGACCGTAGGAGCTCAGTTCAATCTGTTGTCTATTAAACACTACAGCCTGGATGTTGAGCAGAAATAAAAGCAGACACACTCTGCCCATAAACTTGCTATCTGAAGATACAGCATGCTGGGGGAAATGGAACTGAAATTGCCAGATGCCAGTCTACAGAATGTAAATATTACTCAGTCCCAGAAGGTGAAATACGAGTGCAAAATTATTAATGAACTATCTATGCAAGGAAAACCTTTATAAAGAAAAGCTCACTTATTAAACGAACACAGTAGCATTTGGATGCTGCAATTTTAGTTATTTTTTATTTTTTTATTTTTTTCCTAAAAGCTGTTAAAGTAAGTTAGAAAAATGAGACATGTAACTGGGGTAAGTAGACCATCCACATGAAAGGAAAACGGTACTGTAGATGTTTAAGTGAGAGCATTGATCATGCTGAAATAAAAAAACACCCAAACAGCACGGTTATTTAGCAGCTGCTCAAAGATGGCTTTATTTAGATAAACAATGGCTTGTGCTACCAGAATTTCAAGGATCTTCTCCAAACTACCAGAAGAGCCTTCAGACAAACTGATACAACAGCCTAGAATAGGAGGGGCCAAGAGGTCAATTCACCAAACTCATGTTTGTTTGACTTGAGATCCAAGTCTCAGAACTATTCAATTAGAACACTTAGAACACTTTGATTTATATTTATAAACAAATAACCGTCCCCTTTAAAGACAATTTTGATATTCAAGGTATATTAAACAACTTTAAGTAGAAAATATGCTTTTATATATATTAATCACACAGAATCAGTCACCAACTTCCTGGATTTTCCCTTTTTCTAATTCAAGCTTCAAATTAGTCTATACAGCTTTATATTTGGTCCAACTTAACATTCAGGAGCTGTTACTCTAAATACTGACATCCGAAACACCGTCTGCCAAATGAAACATTGCTTGCCAAATAAAATGAACTACACTGGATTTACAAGTTTCTGTCCGAAAATTGGAACAGTAGAATTTTAAGAGTGGAACAAAAGTTATTGCAGATTGCTTATATGCATCTTTTTTTAAACATCTCACATTACAGGACATTAATATTGTATTTATATTTGTTTATACGAAAATTGTAAAAACTATTGTAGAAGAACATACAATGAACACAGGACCAAATATTTCAAAGAATTGTTATTTTGCACAGCTAATTTTAAAATAAAGGTTAAATCAGCTTAAGCAGACTTTTGAAACCAACTGTCTGGAAAAGTCTTAATATAAACATTTTAAAAGTATGCTTTAGGAGCTAAAATATCATCGCAGGCATTCTTAGTGCACATCATGATAATGAAGAATCAATGACTATTATTTTCTTCCAACTATGAATTAATCCGGGGGAAATGGTCGCCATGAAGCAGCCTCCATAGCGTCGGGGCCAGGAGAGACGAGGCTCCAACGGTCTGGTATGTGGGGACGGGCCCA
>JANHFO010001798.1:161125-172247 GCA_032468095.1 Pareas carinatus
ACAAAACAGAAGAAAAATATAAAGGTATAGTATTTGTCCTTTTCTGAAACCCAACAATACTGTGAGTAGATACAACATTAGAACTGGGAAGAAAGGAAAGGAAGTAAAACAAGAAAACAAACGAGATTTTGTTTTTAAAACTATAGTAATAGGAAGAAAATTTAACAAAATTCAAGAACGTAACATATGGAATGATCCTGAGATTTTAAAAATTTGTACTTTGCTATACAAATATATTTAGTATACATCTATATATTGATATTAAATGAGATTTGTTACCTAGACTGGGAACTAATTTTTTTTTGCAAAAGACAACAATGTCTTCCATGTTGCTTTCAGGATCCTTATAAATGCAGTCACCCAGAATTGAGTCAGAGGTTTATGTGTGAACAATATAAATGAAACATTTATTTTACTTTTTAAACTGCGGAAGACAGTAGAAACAAGTTTTCATGACCTGGAATAAATTTAATATATTTAGAGGCAGATTAGATTTCTGACAGAACCTGGTCACACTCTGTTTCTGAAGGTACTTTGTCAAGATTGTAAATTCATATTTGTCTGTACAAGTAGTCTGTGCTTAACATCCATTGTTCAGTGACAATTTGAACTCACAATGACACTGAATGATAGGACTTATGACCAATTTAAGTTCCATCCATTGAAACATCCCTGCAATCATATGAACAAAGCTTGGCCCATTTGGGAACACCCACATTTGGTTTCTTCTTATTCACTGCTGCCACTTGCGCCCAGCCCCTGGCCGTGCCTGCACCATGTGCCATTATTGTACCATCCAGGGCCCTTTATTGTGCCAGTTCAGCTGGGCCTTCTCATGTCCTGGTCAAGGTGACTCTTTGCACCTCACCTAGGCTCTTTTTTTTACCAAGCAAGTCTGCCAGAAAAGAAGGACCCTGGGTGGGGTGTGAATTAAGGCCCTGGCTGATGCGCAAGAGAAGACTCCAACTGATGCAGTAGTAGTATGTTGTAGTGGAGTGGAGTGGCATGGTAGAGACAGGCAGAACTGGGGGTGGGGCAACTGGTAGTAGCGGGTTGGTAGGCAGCCAAAAGGCAAAGATGGGAGAAAATAGGCAGGTGGGTAAAGTTGAAGAGGAGATAGTCCCTTATTGAGGTTTAGAATTGGGAGGAACCAAGCTGGGAATGGCTTAATGGGATGGGTGGAAACCAGTTAATGTTGGCAGCAGAGATTGCTGGGATTGCTAAGTAATATGGTCACATGATATTGCACTTTATGACTGTGTTGCTTATTAATGGAAATTTTGCTCCCAATTACTGTTGTTAACCAAGGACTACTTGTATAGCAGAACACTTTTCAGTTATAGCAATAGCAGTTAGACTTATATACTGCTTCACAGTGCTTTATAGCTCTCTCTAAGCAGTTTATAGAAATCAGCATACTGCCCCCAACAATCTGGGTCCTCATTTGACCGACCTCGGAAGGATGAAAGGCTGAGTCAACCTTGAGTTAGTGGAACTCGAACTGCTGAACTTACTGGCAGCCGACTGTTAACAGAAGTAGAATGCTGTACTACAGTCTGACCACTGCGCCATTACAGCTAACCTCAATCTGGTGCAAAAATTTTGAAATCTGCATCCTTGAGAAAGTAAGAATTTGATATATTACATTCTGCAGAAGATACTGTAACTTCTGAAATGTTTTCAGTGACTGAACTGAATTCAATTTTAATATCCTCAGTTGCTGTAATTTTTCCTCCCTAGGCCTTTTTTGAAATACTTGTTGAGTACATAGTAAATAACTTTACTGCATTTCCTATAACTAAGCTGATTCAAAACTGTGGCATATATTTTCTGGAGAAATGCTTTTTGATCCCTTTTCTCCAGTTTCCCTAATTAATGGTTTGGGGTAATAGAGTTTTGTGGAGAATCTGGATAAAATGCTTGGATGTTTACATTAGATCAACCAGTGATGATAATATTGAGTTGTTATCATTTGCTGTAGTAAAAAATAACTATATTTGTCATTTGCAACCCATTTGTTACAATTACACTCTGAAAATATTTTTGAAAAATAACATATTATTTGGTTAAATAAATCCGTAGGAGCTTGGCAAACATTTTCAGAGAATAATCTGATTTCCTTGTCTTCTATAGTCCTTCTGCTTCAACCTTTCTGATTTTTTTTTCTGTTAGTGATTTGTGCATTTAGGCATGCTGTGAATAAAACATTTAGGCTCTCAATAATAGCACCTCATTGAAAGACAAACATTTCACACTATGTAATTAACATTTAATTTGCTGCTGCAAGATATGGCAATGTCTCTTATCTTGGATTTATATGGCCAAATTAATAAAAAGATCAGTCAGTTAATATGTGAAATTTTTAAATTGAATTGTAATATAAATCCTGTCTTGCAGGTGTTTACAGTAGGTGTCCTAAAAGCCTCTTCAAATTTATATATTCTATGATTTTTATGAATATTACTTGTTGCAGAGCAAACAAATGAGAGTTCTATTTCATTTTTATTTCTTATGAAGCTTTATGAAGGCACTTAGGATCTAACATACTCGATCCAGTATTTTTAAATGTTCTCAAACTTGGAAATTCTCCATCATTTCCTTTTCTCTTTTTTATAGGAAGAATTTTCTTACACTCAATATTTGAAAACAAACTCTTACTAAATCTGTGTATTTTCAGAAATTGTTACTTTTATTTTTGACTGTAGCAATACAATGATAGTTTTTTCCCCATTTCAAAATAGTTAATGTGGTTACTCTTTTTATAATTTTATTTTCTAATTCACAGGTCAGTTTTATAGTGAGAACAATGTTTTTTTTCTAGCAATGAAATTAATTTGAAGATTTATAATAAAATATTTGTAATTGTCCCTCAACTTTTTCCTCAACTCTGTATGAACTTCCATTGGGGTTAATTATGTGTGTACTGTAAGGCATATAGTGCGTATAAAGTGACAGTCACTGCATTTCAGCTTTAGTTGTTTTTAAGAGATGTAGTTCCTTAAAATTTTAAATTACGGAAGCTATGTGCTGTATTTCATTGTTATTCTGGATCAAACTCCTTCAATTCTGTCATTTTAGAAAAGTTCCAGATTCTGTATCCTGCTGTGAAAGCTTTTCATTCTCGGAATTCAGTGTTGATCTTATTTGTCAGAAAGAAACTAATACAGAATGGTAGTACAGAGGTTTTGAAAAGTGCTGCTGCTGATTTGATAGCATTGGTTTGTGAAAGTGGGAGAGGAGAGGCTGGCTGATGGTTTTATTATTTCCCTTCTGCTGTTTAACATTTGTATGAAGCCACTGGGAGAATAATTTATAAGTTTAGTGTGCTGATGAAGTTTGGCCATACATTTCTGTCCTGTGCCAAGCCCGAGTTGCATTATGGTCTTGAACTAGTCCTTGAAGAGCACTCCTTGTGAAGAGCACATTGATGATGTTGAAATCATTGTGGACTCATGACTTCTTTTAGATAGAAGCTTGAGCAGGAGTGCCTTTTCCAGGGTCTCCTGGTATGTCATTTGCAGTCCTACCTAAAATGGGGTGCTCTAGCAATGGTGTCACATGCACTTAATGCAGCTCTGGGCTTTTACTGTGTTTCCCTGAAAATAAGACACTGTCTTATATTAGTTTTTGCTCCCAAAGGGGAACTAGTCTTATTTTCGGGGGGTGCCTTACTTTGGGGGAAAACATGGTAGATCCCCCACCCCCAAATAACACCCCCCGCGGCTCCTTACCTGATTGAGCGGGGTGCAGAGAAATGGGATGGACTCTGAATCCGTGTGTTTGCCGGCTACCCAAAGCGCTTCTCAGTTGTTTCCGGGCTGTCTGCAAGCGCGCAAATTTGGAGCGGGGCAGATAGGGGATTTTCTCTATCCTGGTGCTATTAGACCTCTCAGCGGCTTTTGATACCATCGACCATAGTATTCTGCTGCGCCAGTTGGAGGGGTTGGGAGTGGGAGGCACCGTTTTGCGGTGGTTCTCCTCCTACCTCTCTGACCGGTGGCAGACAGTGTTGATGGGAGGGCAGAGGTCGACTCCTCAGCGCTTCAGGTGTGGCGTACCGCAGAGGTCAGTCCTCTCTCCCATCCTGTTCAACATCTATATGAAGCCGCTGGGTGAGATCATCCATGATTTTGCCCAATTTTAGTTGTTTTATTACTAATGTAATCTCCTCAGAGGTTATTGGTTTATTCAAACCCTTTCTTTGCTCTATTGTAAGCCCTTTAATATCACTTCCCTGCAGGTACTTGTCTATATCCAAACCTTGAATTGTCTCACCAGCATATAATTTTGTATAAAATTCCTGAAATGCTTTTTTAATCATTTCCTGCTGAAATTGTACTTTACCTTTATAAAATATACTACTAATTGTACATGATTTTTGTTTCTTTCTCAATGTGTACGCGAGCCAACGACCTGGTTTATTGGCATTACAAAATGTATTATACTTTGCAGAGGACCCAGATTATTGAGGGCAATATGCTGACTCTGTAAACCACCTATAGAGTGTTGTAAAGCAGAGGTTGCCAACCTGTGGCCTGTGCCATGAGAAAAATTTGATGGTCCGTAGAAATACCTGAACATTATTTCCATTTTTTATGTGCCTGGCAGGTGGTAGCGATGAAGTTCCTGATCTTGGGAATGGCAGATACAGCAAGGCTTACGCCTAGAGCAATATCGGCTGGACTGCAACCCTATCAACGGGCATGAAAAGTGCACAAATTCTGAGCGCAGTCGAATTTGCTCCAGGCGTGTATCTTGCTGTCTCTGCAGCAAACTGAGTAAAAGAGAAAAGAAGGAGGAGGGATGCTGTTTTCCTTCGATCTGTAGGAAACAATGTATGAAGCAGTAGGGGGAGGAGAGCAAGGGGGGAAAGGTGGGCGGTGCCACCTGAGTAACTTCCCTTGACATCACTGCCCAAATAAGGAACTTTAAAATCCTTGAGGGGAGGACGCTGCATGGCAAAGAAGAATCTCCCCCCCCGCCGCCTCCCAATCTTGCGATAGCTTCCGACTATGAAGCGATATATAAGTCTATTATATTATTACTATTATAAGTCTATAAGTACTATTGGTATTGCTGTTCCCACAAATGTTTGGAGAAAATATTTTAAAACAGGTGAGGAAGTATTCTTAAGCTATTTCTCATGTATGAGATGGTCAGCATCTGTTTCTTTTAGAAACTGCAACAAGAACTTAAAACGGGGGTGGATTTAAGTGTTGCTGGTTTCTATCTCATTTTCTGCCAATTCTTAGCCTCTGACTCTCTGATCTGGCCATAATCCAGAACTCCAATGAGAAATCCAAGTAGAATCCAAGACCGTCAACCTTAAAAATGCAACTCGGTTACAAAATATTTTTGAAAATATTAATGCAGCTCTAGCTTTGGCCCTGGTTAATGGTCTGGATATTTAAGGCCTTATGAAGATCCAGTGTTGGTAAAAATTAAGGTAGCTTATGGGATCTATTGCAAGTTTTCTTATGCTTGACATTCCCTTCAGATGCAGTTGAAATATTCAGTCCAAGAGGCAACTATATTAGAGCTTTCCTAGTAATGAAGACAACAATCCAGTTGGTCACAATGAAGTTAGTATTTGCATTTTCACCTAGTTTTGATCAACTACACAAATCCCGACTTTGCCCAGAGACAAAACTTTTGCTTTCCTGGATATGAAATCAGCCCCGCTGCTCCAATCAGAATTTGTGAAAATTGATCCCCATAGCATTCAGGCATGAAAAAAGAGTCCCCTGATGCCTTCCAGGCTTGATCTTAGCCAAAAGGCCTGGCAGAGCAGAGAAGGCTGGTGCTTGAGAACTATTAATTCCAGGTGGCTTTATCCTGCTGCAGACACATGATCCTGTCTGAGCTCCCAGTGGTGTTTGAGAATTTATGAATTGATAGACAAGTCAAGGGTGAAGTTAAAACAGAAGAGATGTGCTTGCGCTTGCAGCTGTGTGTTTATTTTGCTGTTTTATAAGCTTATAAGGAAAGACAGAAGGATTGGAATTAATCTGAATGTTGCTTTCTCTAAATAAAGGAAATAAATTTAGGAACATATAAGCAAATATAGGATGGTATCATTTATTAAGCAGTGTTAAGAGTCTGAAGCTTGCAAGATTTGGATGAAATTGTGTAAACAGGGAATGCTAATTTTCACAGTACAAGCACTGGAAGAATACTATGTGAATTGGTGGGGATTCAGAATTTTCTTTTTCTGCTAGCTTTTTTGTACATGGCAATCTTTGCTGAACTACTTTAACAACTTGATAGTGATTTGAGTCTGAATATTCTAAGGTAAATACATGTATTCCTGAGTGTGTGTATGTTTGTATATAACTTCCTTTGCACAATAAAATGGAAATATGGTGGGAAAATGGAAGATCAAATTGCCTTCTTAAATTTTGTTTTGCAGGGTCATAGTCACGTTTGGACTGTTGGATAGAAAAGAAGGGAAAACAAAAGTGAGACAAACATGTGGATTCAGCCTCCTCTCTCCAGGCAACAGAGATAGGAATGTAGGTCTGATGCAGGTGAGAAAAAACTTTCTTGCTCAAGCAACTATTATGACTGCTTTTGTGGTCTTCAAAGATTGTTTCCTTTTTATTAGTGTAATAGAATACGTGTTTTGGCCTAAATCTAAAGAAAACTGCAGATTATTCTCAGCTGTCAAATGGAGCTGTGCCTAAAAAAAGTCAGATCTTATTCTTATGTTGGAGAGCAATGGTTCATTCTCCTCCTCCAGAGACCTGAGAAACAAAGTGATGGGTAACAGTTTATTTATTTTATTTTATTATTTTTCAAACTTTTATACCGCCCTTCTCCCGGAGGACTCAGGGTGGTGTACAGTCAAAAATAAAACACAAAACATACAATAATTAAAAAACCATTTAAAAGAATTAGATATAATGGCCAAACTAAAAAAATTACATATAAAATTTGAAATTTAAAACTGAATTAAAATATAAAAGAGGGATCAGGACAACCCGGCTTGAGTAAATAAAAATGTCTTTAGAGCCCGACGGAAGACCAGGAGATCTGTGATGGTCCGTATTTCTGGGGGAAGTTCGTTCCACAGGGCTGGAGCTGCCACAGAGAAGGCTCTCGCCCTGGGGGTCACCAGCCGACATTGTCTGGTCGACGGCACCCTGAGGAGGCCCTCTCTGTGACATTCACTTAGTAACTCTTTGAAGTTACAACAGTACTGAAAAAAATGACATGACTATTTTTCATACCTAAGACTGTTGCCTCATCTCTGTGATCATGTGACCAAGATTTGGGCACTTGGGGCAACTGGCATGTATTTATGACAGTTGCACTGTCCTGGGGTCATGTGATCACCTTTTGTAACAAGAAAAGTCAACGAGGAAGCCAGATTCATTTAACAACTCAGTTCTGGAATCCAGCTCAATTAAATGCATATGGAATAGATATATTTAGCAGAACAAATTCTGTTAGAAATATGTATCAGCTTATCTACGAGGGTAACATCGAAGAGTGGGATATCTTGGTGAGCGAGATGAACAGCTAAGATAGGTAGGTAGGTAGGTAGGTAGATAGATAGATAGATAGATAGAAGCCAGTATAGCTCACACAATAGTGGTGTTATTCAAGTGAACTGTGGGACACTCAAAACTTTTTCTGTCATTGCATTCTGAACCAGCTGCAGCTTCCAGATGTTCTTCAAGAGCAGATCCATATAAAGTAAATTATGGTAATTCAAAGGGAGGTGACTAAGCATGAGCAACTGAATAAGACCTCTCAGTGCAGGAATGGGTACAATTGGATGCAGGTTTAGGACATACGGTATATGCTATGTACTAACACACTTACTGTAGAATACCTGAAGGCTGTGACTAAACTATTTCATATGGGCTGAAGTGTATTATTCCCAGGATATAAGCCCTGCCCTCTATTCTAAATCCTTTCAACATCCAAATGCATTTTCTTTTATATTATACTTCCGTTCCACATTTACTTGACAGATGCGCTACATGAGCAGAAAAAAGCCATCAGGTCATTGTGTCTTCTGTTCATTCTGTATAAGAAGGACAGTATATCTATCACAAATGACTGCAACCGAGTTCAGTTTAACATTGTGTGGAAATAGCTTTGCCCTTTCCAGGTGGATATTCCCTAGATTAGAATACAGTATATTACTATATTATGTCATGCTCATTGCCTTTAATCCAGCATGAGACAAAGGCAAGAACAGGATTATTAAAATGGTGGGTTTTTAGTTTATTCAATTCAGGAATACAAAATCTGTAGTCCTCCAGATATTGCTGAACTACAACTACCATTGTATCTCACAACTGCCATACTCTGAGCTTCTGGTAATTTTAGTTCAGTAGCATCTGCAGGGTAGCAGCTTCCATATCTCTAAATGAATTTGCTGATATATAAATGTCCAGGATCTCCCTCTCTTCCTCTTGTTCTCTCAATTAGTTGTTTGAATTGGTCATTCTTGAGCTCCCAATCTCCCTGCCCCTACCTGTCTTAAGTTCTTTACTCTTTCGTATCATTGTAATTTTACTCTCACATCTCTTCTTGAAGAAAAGAGGCATTGAGGATAAACGTTGTGTGGTTCTTGTACTCAGTACCCTCAGGCAGTCTTAGTATGAAGCACCTGGAGAACTGTTCAGTTTTACTTCCTCTGCACTTGCTACAATGAAGCTAGGTCATACCTTCTCTCTCACACTCACTTACTTCCTCACTCTCCAAGAATACTTTATTCCAAGTGCATTCATTTCCTGGTTTGGAGACTGGCATATATCTGGCATAAAGTAGGAAGGCTGGAATGTGAGAAAATGATCTAAGGAGGACATTTATTCACTTTGTTTGCTTCCTCTCTATTTGTATAGTAATTATTGTTTATCATACCCATCCATGCACACACTCAAACACACAGAAAGAATGTAGGGTGTGGATTTAGCAAGTGGTGTATGTATGTGTCTGTGTGGATCTGGTTTATGGAGAGAAGCACATGTTGCCCAGAATGTGCTTTGTTCTGGTTGCAAATGCACTCACTCAGCTCTGTGACAAATTGTCACATGATTATCCTCTAGAGTCCATTAAGACAACAACATGAACAGTCAGGTCTTTGTACAATATTTAATGTTAGTAAGGAGAGTAATCACTGTGGGTGGGAAATAAGGGAGTTTCTCTTATAAGAAAAGCTTTTTGAAAAAAACCCAAATATTTCTAATTATTACGTTTTTTATATAAAATGTAGAACACGAAATCTTTTAAAATACAAAACAAATGCTACACAATAGAGAATATTACTGAGCTAATTAAAATATTTCTGTCCTTCTCTTTGATCACTATCCCAAGAAATTAGCTATATCCGTGCCTTATTTGATTTTAAAACATGATTTATTTATTTCGTTTACATTTACATAGCTCAGCCTGCTTTTTAGACTGTATGCAGATGATCTTTCCCTAATTCTTAGGGCATTCCACGACTAAAGATAATTTAAATGTTAGTCTTTATTCATTTTTCAGAAAGAAATAGATGATAATAATAATAATGGTCATTATTATTCATTTTGGAACCTGAATATGAAGTCAACCATGTATTCCAGGTTTAAAATTAGCATTCTGGATCTAACTTGCATTGATCAAGGATAACTGATTATGAAGTACCATGTCAAAGTCCAGCCATTACAGAGGCAATGATTGAGTCTGATTGGCCATCCATATGATATAGTCTAGATGGTGTTTTGCCCAACTTCCCTTAACCCATTTATTCCTTTATGAAAAGCACTCTATCACTCTCCTCTCTTATACAAATTATAAGAAGGTATTTTTCTTTTTTTCGGTTTGCTTTTCTAACAATATCTTTACCAATATTTGATTTCAATGAGGAATTTCCATCAGACCTTTTTGGTTTTGTTTCCTACCAATGTGAAAATATTTGTCAAGGAATCTCCCACACAAAGTGATGAGTGCGTTTTCCATGAAATAATGTTGCACAATGATTGCAAATTGCCATAAATGCAATGACAATTTTGTTCAATCTTAAAGCAGCTCCACTCCCCCAGAAACCATACTTACATTTTTAAATGGAGGACATAAGCATTGTAGAGGATTAATCATTCACTTTTATAATGCTCATTGCATTTTTTTAAAAAAAAAAGTTCTGTGAAAAATCTCCACTTTGCTGTCAAATTTTGGATGTGCTATCTTGAAGGATGCTGGGAAGCTGTGGACAACCTCTGGTCAATGCATGTCCTATTATCAACTTCAGAAATAGGATTTACAAGAAAGAGAACCTGGGAAGATTCTATGAAGTTAAAACAAATAACCTTGTAATCTTAAATAGGGCAAGGCAGCAATTCTTCAAATGCTGATTTTTAGATTGCAGAGAGAAGATTACTTTTTTCATTTCAATATCATTGAAAAGGTCCCCAAGGAAAGCAGATGTGATATGCAAATTAAGTTGAGCTTAGAAAAGAGAAAGGATAGGAATATTATTTATGAAAGTTTCCGATATATGTCTTTATTTATTGATATGTCTATTTTTATGTTTTTATATTTATTTATACTATCTGTGTATCTCTGAAATAAGGACAGGACAATCCATATCCTTCACTGGGGTGCTTTGATGGCCAAGGCCAGTCAGGCAGAGGTGAGATTGAGGACAGTTGCAGTTCTTCATCACTTTCTTGAGGATGTTGCCTTTAAAAAAAGCTTTCTATCTCACTGTGAGAAATGTGAATTTACTTTCACCTGCTGAATGGCTCATATAAACTTGCTCCTCGTCCTTGTGTGAAAGAGGGATTGGGGAGCTTAGAATTCACTGGCTTTTTTAGCACACAACCTTCCTTGAGTCCTGCTACATCTTCTTAATTAAATTCCCTGAAATGTTCAGCTCAATCAAAGAATAAGCTTACGTTTATTTACTCTATTTTTTTATTAGAAAACTTTATTATTTTTAAAATTAAAAACAACACTTACACAACTATATACATATCTACAAACATCGCCCACATACATACCCATTTCCCCTCCTCCCATTTATTAACCATTAACCTTTGATCCTTCTTTATGTCTATATACATTCTATAACATTTTATATAACATTTATTGACCATTTTTGACACGTTCTTTACCACTTTGGTTT
>JANHFO010001799.1:30726-43360 GCA_032468095.1 Pareas carinatus
ATATGCAGTCTTGTCGTGCTCCTTTCCCTAGTCAGAACCAGTCAGTTGTTCCATGTCCAGTTCTAACTGTTGCTTCTTGGTTTGCACGTAGGTTCCTCAAAAGCAGGGTAACATGGTCTGGTACTCTCATTCCTTTGAGGACTTGCCATAGTTTGCTGTATCCAAACAGTCAAAGGCTTTAGCATAGTCAACAAAGCAGAAGTAGACATTTTTCTGGAATTCCCTTGCTTTTTCTATAATCCATCGAATGTTGGCAATTTGATCTCTAGTTCATCTGCCAAAACCTTACTAGGATGTGAGATAAGTGCAATTGTGAGATAGTTTGAGCATTCTTTGGCATTGCCCTTCTTTGGGATTGGAATGTAAACTGACCTTTCCAATCCAGTGGTGATTGCTGGATTTTCCAGATTTGTTGGCATATGGAATGCAGCACTTTAACAGCATCATCTTTTAAGTTTTTCAATAGTTCGGCTGGAATACCATCACCTACACTTGCTTTGCTGTTACTAATGCTTTCCAAGACCCAGTTGACTTTGAATTCCAGGATATCTTGCTCAAGGTCAGCAATCATGTCATTGTAGATATCAGGGACCTTCGGGCCTTTTTTGTATAGTTCTTCTGTGTATTCCTGCCACATCTTCTTAATCTACTCAGTTTCTGTTAGGTCCCTGCCATTTTTGTCTTTTATTATGCCCATCTTTGCCTCAAATGATACCTTGATCTTACTATATTTCCTGAAAAGATCTCTAGTCCTTAATATTCTATTATTTCTCTTTATTTCTTTACATTGTTCATTTAGGAAGGTCTCTTTATATCTCCTTGTTTTTCTTTGAAATTCAGCATTCAGTTGAGTGTATCTTTCTCTTTCTCTCCCCTTTTGATTTCCTTCTTTTCTTGACTATTTCTAAGGCCTCATCAGACAATCACTTAGCATTTCTGCTTTTTCTTTTCTTTGGGATGGTTTTAGCTGTCGCCTCCTGTATAATGTTGCAAACCTCTGTCCAGAGCTCTTCAGGCATTTTATCTATCAGATACAGTCCCAGAAATCTCTTTGTTACCTTCACTGCATATACGTAGGGGATGTGATTTAGGTCATAGCTGAGTGGCCCACTGTTTTTCCCTACTTTCTTCAATTTGATTATAAATTTTGCAAGACAAAGATCATGATTTGAGCCACAGTCAGGTCCAGGTCTTGTTTTTACTGACTGTATAGAGCTTCTCCATCTTTGGCTGCAGATTATGTAGTCAACCTGGTTTTATTATTGACCATCAGGTGATGTCCATGTGTAGAGTTGGCTCTTGGTTTGTTGGGAAAGGGTATTTACTACGAACAGTGTGTTCCCTTGGCAGAACTCTATTAGCTTTTGCCCTGCTTCATTTTGTTCTCCAATGCCAAACTTGCTTGTTTCTCCAGTTCTCTGTTGACTTCTCACTTCAGCAATCAAATCCTTTTTTAAGTTATTTCTAGGAGATGCTGTAAGTCTTCATAGAAATGCTCTGTTTCAGTATCTTTGACAGCAGTGGTTGGGGCATACACTTGGATTATTGTAATGTTCAATGGTTTGACTAGGATTCAGATTGAAATTTTTTTCTGTCATTGGTAAGAATGCACTCCAGTACTGCTTTTCCCACTCTTTTATTAACTGGGAAGGCTACTTCATTTCTTCGAGGGGATTTTTGCCCACAGTAGTAGATTTGGTGGTCATCTGAGTTTAATTCACCCATTCCAGTCCACTTTAACTCACTGATTCCCAGTATGTCAATGTTCAGTCTACTCATCTCCTGTTTGACCACATCTAGCTTGCCCTGTCTCATGGTTCTCACGTTCCACGTTCCTATGCAGAGTTGCTCTTTGCAACATCAAACTTTACTTTCACCACCTGCCAAATTGACAGTTGTGCAACCTTTGGGCTTTGGCTCAGCTGCTTCACTATTTCTGGTGCTACTTGTAATTGCCCTCTGCTCTTCCCCTGTAACATGTTGGATGCCTTCTGACCCAATGGGCTCATCTTCTGGCATCACAACTTTTTTTCCTTTCAAAACTGTCCATGGGATTTTCTTGGCAAGGATACTGGAGTGGGTTGCCATTTCCTTCTCTGGTGGATCACATTTTTTGATCATACTAAGCAAGAAATGAAGAAACTATGAGCTAAGTATTCAGAGAATCATTTTGTCTGATAGCAATTATGTTTTATATTAATGTTCTATTTTTCTTTCTTACTCTGATTTTCTTTCTAAATCGTGGCCTTTTCTATTTTATCCTTTCTTCACCCCCATTTCCATTTCCTCTTCCTGAACTCAAGTTTCTTTCTTATCTGTCATTTATCTTGAGAAAATTTCAAACCAACGAACTTTGAGTTGCTTTAAATATATATTCAAACACATTCTTGTGTCCCTAAGGAGAAGAACATTCTCAAAGAACATTATGAAGACAGAGTCTATAGTCATTTTTATGCAGAAAGCAGACTGAATGGAAAGGCAGGAGAGAGCATGCCAACAACAAAAAGCTCTCTTTGCTTTGTGAATGTTATCTTTATACAGAGAGGGTACATAAACATGGGCTTCAACGCACTATGAAAATGATAGTTAAGTTTTGCTACTGGATCATAGAATACAAGGAAAAGTAAGTTTAAAATACAAGGAAAAATGAGAACATGATTCCTTAAAGCAACATTCATCACTACTAGTTCATCTGTTTGCTTGTGTAATTAATTTGGAGGCCTAATTATTTTCCTACCTGAAGTGTATTGGTTTATTTCTGATGACATATAAAATACTATATGCTTGGGGTGTTCTGCAGTTCTCTAATGAAGTACTTCAAGCTTGTACAATTGAAGTTTCCCAAGTGATACTGGAAGAAATGTACAACATATACATAGGGTACTTAAAATGATTCTTACAGTGAGATTTGGCTGGGACTTATTCAGAGTCTTCTCAATTCCAAACAATTAATTATTTTTCTGGTATTATATGCATACATACCCATCACATTATTTTCTTTTCCCTTGTGAAGAAAGCAAAGTAGCACAGTACAGAGTACATAAAAGGAATACATAAAAAATGATAAAAAGAAATTAAAGGCATGAGAAAAGAAAAAGAACATAAAATAGATTTAGAATTAGTTTACACTAATATCAATTATATCTCTTTATACCTTTCTATCCCAAAATGCTATTTTTGCTCCCACCATACATATCATTTCATCCTTTTATCTTTTTCTTTAAACTTTTTCCTCATTCATTTTCAAGATCTCATGAACTCTACCCAACCAAAACTTCCTCATTCTTGTCCTTCTTCTTGATCCAATTCATCTTCTTTCCTATCCTATATTTGTCTATTCCTCATAATTAAACTTCCCTGTATGTTTTCACCAAGAGATCGGATCACCTTTCAGTGAAATCTGTTATAGTCCTTGCTTATCTTTTTGTTTCATTGATATTCAACATATCTGCTTTTCTTTTATTTATTAATTCCTGCTTGGAACTACAATCCTTCATATTCCATGATATTGATGTGGCCACCAACATTGATTTTTCTGCCTACCATGGCCTTGATCAGCTGAGGCTTTCACATAAGACATTATAGTAAGATATAATAAATATAACGGTGTCATTCAGTTTCAAACATTTTGGGCAGTACAGTCTAAGCCCAGTTTCTCCCCAAGAAAATACATACTATTTAGCGCTAGCTAGTTTACCTAATATATATAGATAACCCTGTAAGTCAATCGACAATAATTACTTATACCATGCCAGCTATGAAATAAATACACTATGCTGAGAGATTTCAGAATTCCAAAATTCAATTCCTTTGAAAATTTACTGATTATCCTACAACGAGGCTGTGTATTTATTTTCATTATTTAATAATAGTGCCACAGCTTGTTCAAATAATTGTTTCATTGTAGGTCATGCTGTTTTAGAATAATTTTTGTCTAATACATTTTTTCTTTAAATGTATATAAATTTTTTAGGAAGGGGAAAATGAAGAGCAGAGTCCAAATTGAACTGTCTGCTTTAAAGTAAGCACAATTAATCAGACTGTTTGGAATTAGTACTATAATATAACAGTATGTTTTGGGAAAAGACACTGATTGTTTCAGCCAAAACCTGGTCTGCCTGTTTTATAATCATCAACGTTGGCCAAAAGATCAAAGCAAAACAAAGTATGAAAGTCAGGGCAAATAATCTGTTCTCCTTTCATATAGCTGCGACCCACATAGAAGAGATAAAGTAGATTATTTATGAAAGTAGATTTAATACCAAGAATATCCCTGAAATATAAAAGTTTTAATATTTATGGATACAGAATTGTTCATAATCCAAATATCCTTTGAATAACATCTATACCTAATAGGTTAAGGTGAACTGAAGAACATAATATTTGCCAAAATATGTACTCTTTGAAGCCTTTGCATATAGATACACTCAAAACACAGCACTTATTGTCTGGAAAATATGCACAAATTATATTAGAAAATGTGGATAGATTTTAGAATAAGAATATCAAATAAACATTTGATTTCTTTAAATGAAATGGCATACTTTCTTCATGTTTGTATGCTACAAATTTATGGAATCTGTTACGATCATACTCAAAATATATTTGGTTGAAAAGAACCTAAGCAAAAAATGGAGATGTGCATATACAGATCTTTGGTAGAACTTGTGTGTTGCATGTGTGTGTGTGTTGTACGTGCTTTGTCATGGCCATGACAGAGGGGCTGGTTTCAGGTCAGCTCCCAACTGGCTTTGTGTCTAAAGCAGAACTAGAATTCATGGCCTTCCACTTTTTAATTGATGGCTTGACCACTACACCTAACTAGCTGATACTAAGAATAGCTCTCCAATATTAGGGAACGTAGTGTTTCTTGATACACAGACAAGACAGACAGAATGTGTATATCAAAAAAGTTATGTTTTTCTGGTATGTGTCTATATGTGTGTGTGAATTAAAATAATATAAAATAATTGAGAAAGGAAGATTGTTATAAAAATGCAAATCTTTGAATTTGAGGGGGATACTTAGTCCATGTGACCTAGGGCTACCATATATATATATATGAGTTAACACCAGTTAAATCAATGGTTTCAGAATGGGAGTGATGGATTTTGATCCTGCCTTATGCAAAGAAACCATCTAGGGGACCTAGGGCCAATCACTTTCTCTCGGCCCATATCAACATCAAGACCTGTGACAGATAAACAGTGCCCTTGTTGTGCCATGTATTGATGGATTGTCCATCAGAATAAAGGTGAGCAGAGTGCAAGAATGAGCAGGCCATTGCAATATGGGACCACTACAAACAACCATAACAACTATGGAGATTTTGTGTGAACCTCAGGGAATCGAGTGAGAAATTTAATGAGATACTTCATTCAGGGGGCTGAAATGCACTGTATATCAGTGACCTCCAACCTTTTGAACACCAGGGACCAGTTCCATGGAGAAAGGTTTTTCCACTGTCCAAAGAGGGTATGGTTTTGTATGCTGTCTGCATCCCATGAATGGGGCTTGGCTTGTTTGCATGTACTGGTTGCTGGCATGCCACGGACTGGTGTCAGTCCATGGACTGAGGATTGGAGACTCCTGCTATATAGTGTGTCAGAATTGGAAGTATATCAAGTTTGAGTACTAAATGTCCTTATCTTTGTCTCCATTGGAAGTTATACTGCCTGTATTAGATACCAGACTAATTTCAAATACCCCAAGATAAAATGATATTTAAAAATTCCACTTTGTTTGTGTCTTTCCACTTTGTTTGTGTCAATATTTTTCTTGCTATGGCTACTATCAAGGAGAAATAAAGAATCAAGCAGAGTAGAGCTTTACTACTGGAAAAAAAGGCCCATCTCTTGTATATTCCAGATATGAATGAAGATAAATTTGTATGTAGCACTTTCATACTTATTCACTTATAAATATCATTTAAGACAGTTTCATAGCTTTTTTAAAATCTTGCAAAAAATCTGCATTAAATCTCTTTTAAACATAATTGTCCCTCAAAATGCATACTTTAATTGACTTAAAAACCTAAGACATCAGAAGCAGTTTAAGAAACTATGAAAATGATGGATAATGAAGTTCAGATTCATTTGTTAGAATCAGATTTTCCTTCTGCCTTCATGTTATTATTTTTCCCAAGTAACTGGTTTCGGCAATCAGGTCTATTTCTGGAAACTCTGCTGAAAGGATGAAATTTACTTATCTATTCTCACAATTCCCTCCCCCCTCTGATTTAAATATCCAGAGGTATCTGTACTCAGCTGTCAAGGAAAACTTGCAAAAATCTGAAGTATTCAGGATAAATGTGTGGACAACCCAGGCTGAATTACAGAATGTTTTGAGCACTGTTCTTCAACGGTACATTGCTCTCATTACAATTTCAAACACTAAGCACTAAGAATGTCTACTAGGGTTGTCCTTAAATATTAATAGAAACTCATTCTTATTCAAGAACTCCTTAGTCACTTATTTCATTATTTGATAAACTATATGCTATGCTAAGCATATACCCTAGGCCAGTGATGGCGAACCTATGGCACACATGCCACAGTGGGCACACAGAGCTCTCTCTGCTGACACGTGAACCAAGTCATCCCAGCATCGCCCCAGACCTGAGCATGCTCAGAAAGGAGCAGCGGCGCCAGGCAATGATGTCCAAAGGTTTAGTCATCACTGCCCTATACAGAAGCTCTGGTTCTGGAAAATATATTCCACTGTGAGAAAAAATCTTGGCTTCATCAAGGATGTAGCGTGCTTCTCCGCTTGTGGCCCAAATCAAATAAAACCTTAATGTTTGGAAGTGATATACATCATTGGTTGTTTTAATGACTCACAGTTAATAAATTATTTTTTCATTCAAGAGAGCAGTGTAAGAAACAGTGATCGTCCCAAGTTTATTAAAAACTTGTTAAAAAGGAATTGACCAGATTGGCTACTGATCAAAGAATAGAGAACAGAAAATGTGTACAGCCACCTGGCCTAAGTGAATAACTCAGAGTGATTGGGCTAACAATGATACAAAAGCATCAGCCAAACAGAACCAAAAAATACTGTACCTCACAAGTGATTCACAACCCAAAGAACAAATATATGGAGTTCCACTAATAGCCTGTCCTCAGTGCCTAAAGGAATAACCAGATTTCACAAGCTTTATAGACCATGTGGTTTTTCCTCAACTACTGACTATGTAGTAATGCTAGGCTAGGTTTTTAACTTTTAAGATTCAACAAAGTCTTTCTATTTCTTTAAAAAACAAGGGCACTTTCATGAGAATGCTGGGCAAATTGCACCAAACCAATTTTCTCTATGTATGTACTTAAAACAGCTATGTCATATTTGTTTTAGGTTATTAATTTTTTGTGAAATGGCATGGCTTAAATGAGAACATTTAAGCACATGAGGCTATTTCATGTTTCTAGAAAAGGGTCTTTACTCCATAAAACAATGGAATTCAGTGGAAATATTTTGCCTCTCATCAAACCCCTCATAAATATGCTATACTTCTACACAAAACCTTGTGCAGGGCATAAAAACAGATAAGAATTTCTACACCTTCCATTTTATAACTTAAAATATTAAAATAGTAAATCTAGTATTGCGGGGAATAATAAAATAGAGAGATAAGTTTGGAAATGAAGCAGGAATCCCAGAACAATGCAGATATCTGAAAAGCGGTTAAACATTTCAATACATTGAGACTATAATCTTTTCATTGATTTTATCCCCTTTCTGAATGAGCTGATAAACAATTAAGATTGAACTTAACTGAACTGAAGGAAGTACTCCAAATACCAGTGCAGAATTCTGCAGTGTAAGCGGTTCCTATAGTGTACTACCTACATTTTATAGGTCAATGGCATGTTTCTGATTTATCACCATCACCCCTGTAATAAAAAAGAGGGAGAGTACCATTGATAATGAATAAATGAGAATCACTAACCAAAGTAATCATAGTCAATTTAGATCACAATCAAAAAACCAACCCAATGTGACCTATGCCACATTTCCTAAACATTGTGAGAAATTGCTAGATTGCTGTTCACTCAATTACTATCTCACCAGAGTAGACTGTCCTTGAGCAGGACCTCTCAGGCAAAGAAGAATTGCAATTTGCTGCTTTTTCATAACATGTAGTAAAATTAACCTGCAGTATACGGAAAAGCAAAAGTGAAGTGGAATTTAGCCAAACTCCTCAACATGTCTGGATCCAATAACAAGCTTGACTAGGGAATAAACCTCCATAGGTGATGAAGGTTTGTATATCCTGCTGCCCCCAAAATGATATTAATAAATAAAAAAGAAAAGATGAGGCCATTTCAGTTCTATTTCCTCTTCCTAAGTCATCCAAATGTTCAAATAAAATGAAGAAAGTAGGTGCATTTTTCACAGTCATTTTGTATTGGCTGTCTCTTCCTTTCTCTATATTGTGACTTAAGACTGCGAATATCTAAGGTAAGTGGGACTATCCATAAATCCCCCCCCCCCGATGTAACCTGTTCTTAGTGCCTTGCCACTGGTACATCCCTTCCTGTCTTGCCACTAAAAAAGCCATCCTTTCAGATTGGGAAGAAGAAGGAAAAAGAAAAGAGGAAAGAATTTAGGATAGGAATAGGAAAGTTAAGATTAATATTAAATAAGAAGAAAGGAAGGAAGAAAGAATAGAAGGACAAAGAAATTAACTCTTATAACTAACATAAGAAATGTTAAAAAAGGAATGAGAGAATACGTCAACTTTGAATTCATAAGGTCCCAAAATCATACGACTGGTTAAAGGATAAAAAGAGATCTAATTTGGACCAGCAAAATGGAAAGGTCGATGATTGACGGAATTGAAATCAAAGTGATGAAGAACATGTCCAAATTGTAATTTGTAATGTTATAAGAAGAAATTGTATATAATGGAAAAAATATGGAAAAGACAAGAAACGTAATGCTCTCTCTCAATGAAATGAATTGATGATGGGGGGAATGTTTAAGTATGTATGTAAATGTTGAAGTTTTTAATCTTGTAAGTAACAAAAATTATTTTTCTAAAAAAAAGAAAGAAAAGGCTTCCTTTCTGTTTCCCTGAGCAGCACAGCAGCCGAAAGATCTCCATGTAGAAACTAGTTTTTTTTAAAAAAAAAAGAAGGAAAAAGAAAGAAATCAGAGGCATATTTAACACTGCATCAGGAGCGGTAGGCAAATGAAAAAGAGGCAGAAAAGCCTTGGTTTCCCATGGGTGACAATTGCAGCTGCCTCAAGATCAGTAGCGGAAAAAGCTTTGTGTGTGGAGGCCCAAGGGCATGTATATCAACCAGCATGTTTATATGCATGCCTACCTCAGCTCACAATCCAGCTCACTTCAGCTACATTAAGAAATTCTGCAAAGTAATCAATCACTCTGTACAAATTAGCAATGTCAAGAAATATTTTTATATTATAATGTTCATGTTGTTGAAAATGGAAAAAAGTGAAAAGGTGATTTTGGAATTTAATGATTGAAAAATAATTGAATAAAAAGAGTTGAAGGGTTTATTGCAATGTTAAGGAGGAATAATGAGTTTGTACTCATAACTGCTAAAAAGAAAGGGAGCAAGTAGCTTCTTTGACTATCTTTGTTTTCTTTAACTGTGTTGTTTTTTACACCTTTTCTTTCCTTTTCCCCTTTCTTTTTATATATATCTGAATTTGCCTTTTATCCATCTAAAAACTTTATCTATCATATATATATATATGATGTGAAAAGTGAACAATTGCTAAAGTACCATTGCATTACAAAGATAGGAACTAATTTTTTGTAGTTAATTAATTAATTGACTTCAAAGTAGGTGAGGTGCAAGGGGAAATTGTTGTTTAAACAAAGACTGCCATGATTATAATTTTGCTGAGGTTTAACATCAGTACATAAAGAAGAATATTTACCTTTACTTCTATATGCCTCCAGGTAAGAAACAATAGTACTCGCTATAACTAAAAATAAGTGCAGTTGTGGCATTTATGTATTTATTCATTTATTTAAATGTAGAGGCTGCTCAGCTCCAAATGAGTCTGGGTGGATGACATTTTGAAATAAAAGAGATACACAGAAGGAAAGTCATTGTGGAGAGGGGAGGATCCTGAACATCTCTTAGAACACACACAGTATCTCATGAAACCTTCCCAAGAAAAAGTTACAAGAATTCAGCAACCATTCTACCTACATACCTGGAAGCAATGCTGTCTCCAATAATGTTCAAATTATCAGGCACAAATAACCAGGAGTATTTGTTGAGTTTAAATGATAGAAGAGTTTATTATTGCTATCTATGCACAAGAACCTAGTCAAATAATGACCAAAACTAAACTGGTGCTAGGTAAAGGCAAATGGAATTTGA
Organism: Pareas carinatus; assembly: GCA_032468095.1. Taxonomy (NCBI): domain Eukaryota; kingdom Metazoa; phylum Chordata; class Lepidosauria; order Squamata; family Pareidae; genus Pareas; species Pareas carinatus. The sequence goes on from JANHFO010001799.1 coordinate 41,088, forward strand.
AGGAGGCCTGGATTTAGGTCTTTTGTGGCAACTCAGTGACTCGAAGGTTATGACACATTTAACCCCACCTTCCAGTTCAACCTGCTCTTTTCCTACACAGATGCTCTCAAGGTAGGATTTATGGATCTCTGGGGGAATGTTATTCCAAAGGGGAAGCACTGAAAAGGCACAGAACATTACTAGGTCTGGATAGATGACATTGTTTATCAGAAGGGAACTGGAGGGTATCATATCTTCTATAGAAACTTTAGAAAATACAGTTGTGAAACGATTATAACTACAGCATCTATTTTTAAATACCAGTGTATGTAGGTCATGAGAAGATGATTAACTTAGCAGAAGTTTTAATTTTTGTGATTTTTGCCCCCCACCAAATATTGAATACTTACATCAGCTACTAAGGTTGCTATTGAAGAAGAAGAGACTTGTTAGTCCAGAGCAGAAAAAAGTCAGACAAAGTCTGGTAGCTCCATCTTTGAATTTTTTTTGAAAAGTGTAAGTTTTCATGAGCTTATAACAGGCAGGTTCTGCAGACACAAGTGTCTTGTGCAACTGATCCATTGTCAATTTGCAATGTAATGCATGGAAAATCCTTTGGGTTTGTTAAGATCTTTTGACTTTCCCTGAATTTTTTTTTAGGTATGAGAATTTAGCAATATTTTGCTCAACAGTGTTGTTAAACTCTGACTGTTTCCCAAAGTGATCACTTTAAGATCTGCAGTAGACTAGACACTTTGTCCTTATTTTGAGTCCTAACAGCAACCTCACAACCATTAATTTTTTTGTACAAAGTTCATCCCATTTGATTTATGTAGATTCCAATATGCTGGCACATATTACATTCGAGGAAGCACATGTGAAGGCACCTGTCATCTTGTGTACGTACTTGCTGGGGACTGTGTTGGTGCTATTGGTGCAGATACGGAGGCAAAGTGGACATCTGGATTTGTTGCTGACCCTGCTTCCCAAGTTAACATAATTCTCCTGTTGTTACTTGTTGTTTGTTAGACTCTATTTCAGGTAAGATGGTTGTATGCATGTATGGGCTTGCCACCAGTTTGCCAATCACACAAAAGTGAGGAATTGAGTGCTTTGAAAACAATAATTGCAATAAGAACTAGGGGCATTGACCTCTGTCAGTTAGCTACACATGTGATATAGATCCCTGGGGCTTGTGATTTCTCAGAATGGCTATAAAAAGCAGAAGAGAATAGCAGTTGCGTTGCAGAGGAAAATCTGGCTATACAAAACATGTTCCCTTAAAGCTATGTCCAGAAAAGTTGTGAAAGTGTGTGTCACATGCTGATATCAACCTGAACAGCTCCATCTCTGTCTCTAACTCATTCCTCATATGACAGATGATAAATAGAGGTTTGAGTTGTTTATATTTTTAAAGTATATTATTATGAGCTAAAGTATATTGTTATAAGGAACTGATTTATTACTCTAGCATAGATTCTTGTAAAGATATAAACTATACACCATTCAAATGAAGAATCTAAAAATGCACATTATTTAACAGGGGAAAAATAATTGGAACCCCAGGAAAGAGGGTTTTTAATCATAGATTTAATCATAGATTACAAAGAAACTTCAGAGTCTCCCAGAAAAGATTTTGCAGAATGATATAAACAAATTTCAGATTAATCTCTCTTTTCTTCCTAATCTCTCTTCATGTCAAAAGATTATACGAGCTTAATTTCCTATCAGATATTAAATTTCATATATATACATATTTGTTTTCGTAGATTTTCTCAGATACAGTTATGTAGATCTAGGTATGTTCAGGTCTTTTCCCGTGTAAGATTATCTTGGTGACATTTCAGCAAGGTCCCACTCACCATCTTCAGGTTGGTGCTTTCAGCTTCACACTGGTGTAAGCAAAGTGCTGGATCGACTCAGGAGATTACAACACAAGACCCAGGATGCCACAACAGTGAAACTCACAAGGCCATCACACTGACATTTATCAACACCCACTCTACCAACCAATCAAGAAACAACAACACAGCCAACCAGCCCAGCACACCAAATCCCCCCACCAGTACTTAAAGAGAGAAGGCACTTTGCTCACACCAGTGCTAAGCCAAAAGACCAGCCTGAAGATTGCAAGTGGGACCTCACTGAAACATCGCCAAGATACTCTCAATCCTACACGGGAAAAGACCCGAGCACACCTATACCTACATATATATAATATATATATATATATATATTTGTTTTCGTAGGTTTTCACGGGTATAGTTATGTAAGTTTGAGCATGTTCGGGTTTT
>JANHFO010001799.1:95141-107975 GCA_032468095.1 Pareas carinatus
ATTCAAACCATTACCTATTATCTCCCTTCAACAATTCCAGTATCTTCACACATTACATGAGGCAACTTTTTCTACCAGTTGATATTACAAACCAGTCAAACATCTACAGGTACAGGTATGTAGGTCCAGGTGTGTTCGGGTCTTTTCCCATGTAGAGTGAAAAGTCTCTTGGTGATGTTTCGGCAAGGTCTCACTCGCCATCTTCAGGCTGGTGCCTTTGAATTCTTGCTAGTCTAGACTAGCAAGAAGCCAAAAGCACCAGCCTGAAGATGGCAAGTGAGACCTCATCGAAACGTCGCCAAGATACTCTGAACCTTACACGGGAAAAGACCTGAACACACCTCGGCCTACACACTCTCACATATGCGCGCGCGCGCGTGCGCACACACACACACACACATATTTGAGTGACAATGTCATACCATTGATCACATTACCAAACTTTTGAGGAACATAGACAGCAGTGTTCCTCATACTAGGAATATGAGGAAGATAAATAAAGCATTTCTCTCTCCTCTTCATCATATGCTTGGTTACATAACATTTTTTAAAAAATACACAAGAAAGTCTGTTGGCAGTCAATGAACAAGAGGGAAGGCCAGCTCTCACAGGAAATAAAGACAAATGCTCCTCAGGATGGAGAAAGAAGAAGATAACTAACTTCAACTCACTTCCTGGGTAGCATATGCTACAGTGAATGCTACTAATTAAAAATGCTGTCTGGTTCAACATGTCATGTTAAGCCTTTCCAAGTCCAAAATAAACCACTAAATCAAAATGACCATTAGAAAATTACAGTTTTCAGTATCACTTTCTTGCCATGTGTTGGTCAGTTGGATTATTGATATGGATAGAATGTATCATAATTCTTAAAACAATGTATTGCTTATATTGAACATAAACCATACAGTAAATGCTGCTGCTGATATTAAAATGTAGCTTGAATGTTGATCTGCATTGTTCAAAACTATACTAATATTTTCAGTCACTCAAAACCAATTAAAGAAATGTTGCATGCTGCTTGCAATTTTCTTGTTTATTCACCATTTTTCTTTTTTCCTTTATTCTCTTTAAATTCCATGGCCTGCTTAGCTATTCCCCTTAAATAAATATGTGTTTAAGTGCCCTGTGGCATCTGATTCATTATCTTTTCAAATTAAAAAGTTATAGGAAAGCACTGGCACTTTCATATTATTCGTGGAATATACAGTATGCTGAATGAACACATATTTCAGAAAGAAACATTTCTGAATTATTATTCATATTCATATTGCATCCAAGTTCATTATCTTAGACTTTCATAGGTTCAGTTATTTGGAATAAATTTAATAAAAAACTTGTTGATTTCATATATAAAAGAAATGAAAAAAAAGATTTCTGAACTTGTGTGCCTTGTAAAGTTGCAGATTTTACTGTATCAGAAAGTTTCCATTTGAATGGTTTTTTTCAGTTTTTAGCTACACCATTTTCAGTTTACAGTTCGACTAATAAACAACATAAAGAAATAGAAAAACCTGATCTACTTTCTGCACTAAAACCGCTGCTGCAAATAAAAGCTGCTTTTTTGTTCTTGGATAATTCTAACTATCTTTACCATTAAACTGTCAGCTCTTTTTATAGCTGTTTCCATACGCGATATGATTAGATTGCCACTTTAACAGTAACTAATCCTGGAGAGGCACTCAATTCTAATCACATTATAGCTATGCCGTCTCTATTAGCATCCTAGTTTTTACACATTTAATGAAATTGAGTGCATTTCTGATAAAAGGGGCTTATTTGCCCGTAAAATCACATGGTTTATTGGTATTTTTCTCTGAAATAGTTCTGTGCTTTAGTTTGGTACTTTTAGGAATGCTTATTCTCATTTCTATTTTGACTGCATATAAGGAAGCAGGATTGCAATGTATCCTGAGCGCGGAAGGATCTCTTTCAAGTTTTGCTAGAAATTTGACATTGTTTTGATGTCTTTTAAGTCATGTAGTTTGAGTTAGATAACCATATAAATGCATAAACAAACAAACAAACAAACAAGCAGACTCTTTGCAGAGCCTCCTTTTGGATTTTACCAGAAGCAGCTGTAATCAGAACTAGTTTAGTAGAACCAACATTTGTGATTGAGTCTCAACCTATTTTGTTTGCCTCTTGATAATTATTCCCTCTTTCTTGCCAGAATTTGTCAACTTCTTCATCAAGCCAAATTTGCCGCAGTATGGACTAACAGGTAGTACTCAATTTAGTAATGGTTTGAAGTTACGACGACACAGCAAAAAGTAAATTATGAGAGACGTTCACACACATGACCATTGCAGCATTCCAATGACAATGTGCTCAAAATTCAGAAGCTTGGCAACTGGCTCATACTTTATTTATGGATATTGCAATGTTCTGGTGTCATGAAATCACCTTTTGTGACCTTCTGACAAGCAGAGTCAATGGAGAAACCAGATTCATTTAACCACCACGCTACTAACTTAACAACTGCAGCGATGCAGTTTACAACTCTAGCACTTAACAATAATCACAACTTAACTGTTGTGGTCATAAATGGAGGACTACCTGTATTAACAGAGCTTGGGGGAAAGACTTCAACTTGTCTTTGATAATTTTCATCTTAGTTAGCTAAGTTAGCACAGACCAATATGAAATTTCTGTTCAGTGAAATCATTTGCCATTTATTGCAAACATGAACATTTCAATCAAGTTTGTTTGTTTGTTTTGGTATCTTAATGGTGGTGTTATCAACCAACTTTTACGTTAGAACTGGCATTGTTCTAGGTGCCTCTACCTGATTCTCTTCATCCAGAGAGAAAATATGAAGTTTACAGTTGCAAAAAATTAATTGGTCTCCCAATGATCACTCAAAGAGTCAAGACCAACACCTAGGGAAAAGGAGAGGGCAAATGTCACTTATTTGACTTCTATGGTATCTACCATGGAAGTCAATGTTGCAGATACATTTTCCAAGTAAGATTAAGAATATTGTCATAAGATTTGAGGGACAGGATAATAGAACATAGTAAACCCTGTACAGTTAAGCAAGATCTACACAACCTGAGGCTTGGCATCATATGCATTGCTCCAAAGTCTTGGTCCTAGAATGTTCCTAAAATGTGAAAGTTAAATGTGGCAAAACAGAGAATTGCAGATAAAAAAGAGTGGAGATTCAATTACATGGTTGTCAAAATTCAAATTCGCTTTGAGTTAGTCTTGAAGGAAAAAAAATCAACTTGGCTGTTTTAACTTTCCCCGAATAAACCTATGCCCTTGAATTTATTGAAAGTTATGCACGCTGAATTAAGCTAGTGTTACAAAGCTTTGAGTTTGTGGAAATAATCAGATTGTGTCAGTCTGCAAAATCTTGTGGCTCCCTTCCTACCCCCACGCACACATTTAATTCATAACATCAGATAGAAAAAAGTTTTGTTTCCGTTTTTACTATGTAAGACTAATTACGTAGACTTTGAATTTATATAGACAAACAACTACTTTATAGACTCATAAAAAGTTGCAGGAAGAAAGAACTTTATTTGTTGTCCGTTTGTCAAGCATTCTGGAATAACCATTTCTCTTCCCAGAAAGTATGATTTTGCTAACTTGAACTCCTGGTTTGTATCTATTTCTAAAATCTTTCTGCTTCCTCAGAGTTAAAAAAAGTCCAATATCAATGGCTAATCTGAATAGTGTTGATCTATTCTCTGCCAAAATGATCTCACTATCCATTTTCTTTCTCTTGCCAACTTGTCTCAGGCTGCTCTTGATGTTTCATTAGTCATATACCAAACTGGAACAGACAAGCCTTCAACAGCCAATGGAGTCTTGGCTTGAAAATCTACCCAGGATCACTAGTCTCCTCCTTTCAACTTCAAGCTGAAGTAATCTTCTCTTCCTGTTTCAGAACTATCTGTTATTTCAATATATTTCCCAGGCCAGTATTACAGCCTTTTGTTCATCACAGTCCAAGAAAGGTGTGTATGACTGAGAGACCATGTGACAAGAAGACAGACAACCTTCTGTCACACAAGTTCAGCAAATATTGGCTTTGATATCTACAGCTAAAATCAGGCTCTAAAGATAGTTAAAAGACTGCCTTCTTTCATATAAAGCAGTGATGTCCAACTGTGGACAGCTTTCAGACTTGTGGACTTCAACTCCCAGAATTCCTAACACAGTCATTCTGAGAGTTGAAGTCCACAGATAAAGCTATTTATTCACTCATATTTGACTAGGTAGATAATATACATTCTGGATTAACTAATAGAATTAGAAGCCTTTTTTAATTAAAAGAATTGTAATATAAGTATTGCTTGCCAAGAAATCCTAGATGGAAATAGCTTTAGTTCAAACATATTTTGACATTTAGATAAGGGCTGGCATTTTCAGAATCCTCTATAGTGCTACATGATTTAACACTTTTGAATTTCCCCCCAAAAATAATATGCCTAAAATGATCATGATAATAAACAGTTGTTAGAAGATATTACTGTTAGATGTTCAAACATGTAAGGAAATTTAGAATAAGGGACTCAAGAAATGGAAAACCATTTTGACATCTCTGTGTCACATGTTTTTAAGACTTAAATATTATTTATGTCCCTTAGATCCTTGTTCTTTTTTTAAGAAAAGGATTAGATACTTATCTTTTTAGGAGGATTTTGATGGCTTTATTGAATTACTGAAAAGATATGCAGTACCAGCTAATACAATATGGTCTTTTAACCACAACTGACAGAGGTTATTGCACAAATTAATTTTGCTTTTGGAAAATTCATACCAAAATTGAGCTGTCAAGTATGGGTTGTCCCAACTGGGCAAAGTGTAATAGCTTTGGAAAATTGACTGTAATTGTTAATATGATATTATGCATATCATGAAGTGGATTGTAGTCTACAGAAATTAAGCCATAATATCACAGACGCTTAAGCCATAATATATTTGTTAACCTCGTAACTCTTGTGTCATTTTAGATGCGCTATATATGGCATTGTTTTATTTAGCACATTATATTGCCATCTTCAGAAAGTTTGAGGGAAGGTAGAAAAGCAAAGTCAAATCTTTTTAGGCCTATTTCTTTTCATTGATTTTCAGAATGACTGCTCAATCAGATCCAATTTCCTGTTCAAATTTCTTCAAGTGCTCATAAATCAAAATTATCAAAGAACAACAAAGGTTTTCCTGATATTTGTAGCCTAGATGTGAACATAAACAGCATAAACAGTGGGAGGCTGGAAAATTGCTACATACAAATCACTCTGACTCTTTCAAAGGGCTACTTTGAAACTAAATCACTATCTGGTAAGAACATCTCAGCACAGAGATCAGTAAACAACAACCAGCAAAGTTTTAGGCTAAAAAAAAAATCCTTTTTGAGTCAATGTCACGCCAAGCAGGAGAGAAATTGATCATAAGTTTATCTTCACACTTAGAACCATGTACATCCCAGGTTTCCAAAAACATCTAAAAAGGTTTTTAAAAATCAACAGTGCTAATTGCAAGGACATGAATTACAAGAAGGTTATATTAAACAGCCCTGAAAAGACAATAAATTATTCTGACAGTGACTTGTTTTCACATAACAAAATGATAACTTTCATCCAAATGATAGAATAGTTTACAAGTCCTTCTATTGAAAAGGGCTCCATATAAGCTTCAAAGAAAGAAGCACTTTTAATGGAAATGTTGAACTTATCCTTGAAACCATAGAGGTTAGCCATGTTCTAAGTTTCCTTTCTTCAGTTTTTCTATTTCCCTTCCTTCTCTGGCAAGATAACTGCTCTACTTCATCTTCCTTTGAAAGTGTGTTAATGGGCACACAGGTACAAATGAATATTGGATTGAGGATTTATGTATGGCCAAAAAGGCATACTCGAAAGATGATCCAAATGAGATCAAGCATATAGTTGCATCATGGGCAGTTTAGAGCTGGATCCTATCATTTAATTTCAGTTTAGACAATTTTTGGAGAAAAAATTTCACCTCTTTCCATGAAATCTTATGAGAATTTGGGTATAGTAGTGAATAATTCCAACAGTATATTTAGTTGTAGTTAAAGAAAGTAAAGGGCAGAATACGTCAGGATTCAACGGAGTAGGATAAAAGCAATATATTGAAGGGAGAGAATTTTTTCAAATAACACAATTGAATATTTGTTTCTAACTAATATGAAATTAATAAAGCTTCATAGCAATCAGATCAAAGTCTTGTCTCTATGGTCACTTGATTGAGATTCTGGCATTTGGCAACTGCCTCACAGTTATGGTGGTTGCAGCACAATGTCACATAATTTCCATTTGTGATTTTCACTGTTGACTTCCAATAAGCAAAGTCAATTGAGAAGCCAACAAGAGGTGACAAATGCCAATCACACGACATCTTTCTAATGAATGTTTAGGAATTCCTGTGACCTTGCATTTTACAACCATATATCACTTCATGATGGAGTTCCTTATCCCAATTACCATTGTGAATCGAGGACAATCTGTAAGACTTTTTCTCATGCTGCAACTTAACTAAGCATAATTTATGGATTTTTTTATTTACTTTGAAGTCTCTTTTAACATTTTTTTTCTTCTTTGCATGCAAATGAATTATTTTAGGTGTCACCATCTCAATATCTGTTAGTCCTGGGAGGATTTCTGTTGCTGCTTCTACTTCAGTTCTTTTTCAAATCAAGATAATAACCTTCCTAAATATCTCCTAAAAACATTTGAGTTAAATATGCATATGATCAGCTTCACATTCAATTAAACATTTTATATTCCCCCGGCTTCAAAATTACTTTATACAACACTGTCAGAACATGGCAAGTACAGTTGGCATCTGTAACATAAAACACTCCATACTATCATGGCACAATCTTTTCTATAGTACTTACATAGGGAAGTACTCTCCTGAGGCAGTTTCCTACGAGATGATGAAAAATCTGTTACCTATTCAATCGGCTTGGGAGGCATCTTTCAATTATCCATTCCAGTCGGTGGAATATCGCTGATCTACAAGGAATTAGAAGGCTGGAAAAAAAATTGCTTTGATTTAATTTTGCCTCACTTTTTTTCTAGTTTCATTTGAAATCATCCAAATGGCATGGATCCCCAGTGATTCTACTGTGAGGGAATGATCTTTAAATTCACAAAGGTGTGAAATGGGGAAATAGCAAGGGGAGGAAAAGGGAAGCTATTTCTAAATCCCCTTTTCCTAACTTCAGGAGATTTTCTACCTTTTTTCAGAGTAAATTTACAACAGTTGTTAGAAAAACTCCAAGTGCCATTGTGTAGATACAATCTGATCTTCTAGTTATGTTTATTGCAGTCTTTGCTTTGATAATGGAACATTTTACTGTGTTGTAAATTTATAATAAAACATTGGCAACTGTGGCATGCAAAGGGAAAAATAGCACCCAAAAATTCTGTTTTCAATTAAACTGCCATTAAGACCCAACACAGACAAGTCAAGATTTCTGTTTCAATAAAATGCACAGGAATGAGGTTATCATGGGCCACGTCACACAAGCAATGGAAGTTAAATGTGTGAATTCACCGACTGCCTTGAAATACATTTACATAAGGGCTCATCAAAGTGCTATTAAAATCCAGTCTCTGGTATTTAATTGATTTTGACTTATCTGTGCTTGGTGCTTTCCATCAGTAAGTAGTTACACAAGAATGTCCAAGTTGGGAGATTCAAGAATAAAACTGAATTTCATACAAAATTGGATCATAATAGAGAGTTATGCAGTTTTTTTGTCTTTTATGGTAAAATCCATATTCTATTTTACACAATGAATCAGGCCACAATTACTGTACAATTAAACCTTAGTTGTGGGTAAACTGTAATTTGATAGTGGTCTGTCTACAACTACAACAATTATTGTAGCAGGAGAAAGCTGGGAATTAAGGATATATTGTTGCAAGGTCTTATAGGTTCTGATGGTCAGAAAAGCTACAGTCTCTAGAGCAGTGATGACAAACCTATGGCACATGTGCTGCAGTGGGTACATAGAGTCCTCTCTGTCAGCATGTGAGCCAAGTTGCCCCAACATTGCATCAGAGCTGAGCATGCTCAGAAAGGAGTAGCGATGCTGGACGATGTCACAGAGCTATATTCATGCTCAGAAAGGAGTAGCCGCACCAGGTAATGGCTCTTTCGCCGTGACTTGTCTGGGCACTCAATGTCTAAAAGGTTTTCCATCACTGTTCTAGAGACTTATTAAATATTTTAAAGTGAAAATGTAAGTATGCACAGCACAGGGCTAAGTAATTTGGTGTCCTTCTTGGTATGAATTTTGTTAAGTCCAATAACTTGGGCCTAAGCAACCTGGTATGGATTATATTAAGTCCAACATCATGGGTAATGGCAAAGGATAGTATGAATTCATTCATTCATTCATTCATTCATTCATTCATTCATTCATTCATTCATTCATTCACTTCCTTACTTGAAGCATAGCTGTGTTAGCATAAGATAGCTAATACAACTGATGAGCAAAAGTAGGATAAAATTAACACTACAAAATATAAGTTAAAATTAGAAAGGTAACACTAAAATAGAAAATAAAATCATGCTTTGATGATAGAAGAAGGAAGTTATATAATGTTGAAGAGAGAGGATAACAAATGTATTAACTGCTGTAATAGCGATCAGAAACTGCTTCCTTGTATCTTTGTTTTCTTTCTTTTTTGTCTCTTTTATTTGTCACTTTTTCTTCTTTAAAACCATATTTTTTTTCTTCAGTAAAAAAAACTAAAAGAAATACAATAGAGAGTAGAATCCTTTAACAAATTAAAATCTTAGATGGTGATTTTTCCTGGATATCATAGCTTCTCCAAGAGAGCCCATCTTCTGATTTTAACAATTGCCAGATTTGTAATAGGAGATGATGCTACTTAAGCCTTAAGATGATTATGGTTTTAAATATCAATGCAAACACCTTAAACTGTACCTAGGAAGCAACTGGCAACCATTTCAGATCCTTGATGCATTCTCCAAGGATTCTTTACACCAATTACCAGATGAGCTGTTGCTGCATTTATCCCAATCCCTACTACTCTGGACATTTGTCAAGGCTAGCACCAGAACACCCAAGAAGGGATGTAAACAAAGCATCTCAAGAAGGACTAGCATACGAAAATCCAGCTAGCTCAGCTAGCGAGGTTGTTGCTTTGTTATATGTAATTGAGCAAAGATGCTCCCTGTGACACCTGCTACCTTTGGATCAGTAACAGCTCAGGATTAAAGAGCACCTCCCCCAGACTGTGAAACTGCTTTTTCAGGGGGAATGTAATCCTAGCACACTATATCTCCATTTATGAATCCAGATCCCTGCTTACTAACATTGTTATTATCTTGTCTATACTGAAATTCAGTGTATTTTTTTTCATTCAGGCCATTCTCAAATTTAGAAATTTTTTTTTAATGATAATTGCTTTCATTGAATTGGATGGTACAGAGCAATAGAGCTTGAATAGCACCAGAATATTAATGGTTTTGCATTTCAAATCTCTTGATTAGCTCCACCAGCTGTTTCAGGAGGATTTTGAGTCAAGATGAAACCTTGTGAAGCATTATAGCTCTAGGATCTAGCTGTTGAACAATAGTTTTCAAACACCACTCTCTGAGCATAACCCAACAGAAAGGAACAGACACCTGGAGGGCAGCAGAATTATCTGGCTTGCTTTGAATTTTTGTAAGTATTTCAAATGATGTGAAGTGTTACAGCAAATGTGCTTCAAAGAATTATACAAATGTGCTTCAAAGAATTATACAAATTTTCAAGAAAAGTTTTCTGACAGAAAACATGAAAAGCCAAATCCCATAAATGCAGTGCATTACAAAAGCATCACTAACCCTCTGAAAGAGGTCTCAGTCATTTTTAAATATATATCTTTGCCGAATTCTAACAAACCTGAGGTCATAACAAACCACAACCCTAGAATGTCTAGCAACCTGTTTTGATGATAGGTTTGTTTATTTATTATTTATTTATTATTTTATTATTTACATTTCTATACCACCCTTCTCCCCAAGGGGATCCAGGGCGGTGTACAGCCAATAAAGAACATTTACACACACACAACAATTTAAAACACATAATTAAAAGATAAATTTATCAATGACTGAGAATTTAAAAAGAACCAAAATATAAAACCAATTTAAAATCAATTATAAATTTTAAAAAAATTTAAATTTTGCGGGACGTTTACTTGAATATTATTGTATAAAGGTTGAAATGACTCTGGTTAGAGACAAACTTTTTCAGGTGAACTGAGATCTAGTTCATAAATATGAAATAAAGCCTATCTATCCAACATGATAGGTGTGTGGACAACAGAATTTTGTAGTTTGTCAGCAATATAGCTCTTATTCTTTTCAGGGGCAATATTAAAAGGATTTCTTTCCAGACAAAGGCAAATAAACAGGATTTGTTATAACCTAAGTATGAATCTAAGAGCAGTATGCATTAGTTTTGCTCTTAATTAATCATAATATAATGATCAGAGGCATCCTGTTGATGTCAATGGTTTCACCATGGCGTAACTCAGGACTGCTTTCTATATGTTTCTGAAAAAGAACCACCAAGAGGAAATTACATATGCTGTGCAGTGGGCATCATTGAGTGCAAATTGTTTGGCATTCTTGATTTTCTTTTTCAATTAGCAGAAAGAAAATTAAAATTTACAACGGCACATGTTTTCAAGCTGATGCTTGTATAGAATTTGATCGAGGACCACTGAACTAAATGAAATGGCTGTCAGAAGGAAAATCCAGCGTTTGCTAAAGAAAAAAAAATCTAATTTGTTGTCCAGTAATAAGTATATAGGAAGAAAGAGAAGCCCATTCAAAAAAGCTAAATAAAGCAACCTAAAAATAGACAGGATGGATACTTTCCAAGCAATCTTATGTACATCAGTTTAATCAATGGAGCCTACCTCTAGACTAATGTCTTTCAAACTGCAATGATGATATGTTTCCTCAATACAGTCTTAATTATTTTGGAATTTCTCCACCCTTAGGGTCAAGTGGCCTGCTACCACATTTCAGAAATTTCCAGGCACAGAAATGTGTTTCTTAAGGGAAAATACACACAAAAATGCCTACTTCCAAGAAAAATGCACACAAATCTGCCCTCCATTATCAGAATCGCTTGGTAAAAATGCAGATGCTACAAAATGTGCATATACCTTTTCTGTCCTAGGGGTAATTCCTGCAATCATCAGTTCCAATGACAGCTTAATTGGAATATCGGGTCTCCTTCAGGCATGCAGAGTTGGTGAATTCAGCATTAGCAAGACTATTTTCATTGTTCACATCAGGAGGCTGGACTTCAAAGTTTTTACTGTGCCAGGAGGAACATCCACCATGTTGACAATGGCAGCTGCTGAACCATTACCATACAAATGTAAAAACTCCTTTAAGGTGAGGTAACACCATGGAAAGCCAAGACAAGGTTAACTTGTTAAGCTAAATCACAGGATGTAGTAATTGATCTTCTAAGTAAGGTCATCTGACATCCAAGATAATATGTCTAACCAGCCTCTGAGTTGAACAAAGAGTGAGAACTGACATATTTTCCTTCCCCTCCCACCTTTCTCCACCATCTAATTTATAGGCCACTCATATCACTCTGAAAAAAGATTGTGTTAGTATGAAGGGGGGAAAGCTAGCTCAGGAAATAGGTCACTAGCTCTAAAACTGCCAAAAGTACTACCACCAACTGTGGGTGCAGCAGGTTGAGGAGGAAGAGAAGAAAGAAAGGAAGAAATGTCTTGCACCAGCTGAGCAATGAATCTTCTCGCAGAAAGACTCATTGTGTGTAAGAGGTAACTTGTAGAAAGCATGCAGCATTCTTCTTGCAGTACTTTGCTTAGGTGGGATCTTCCCCCACACAATGCAAATAGTGCAGGAGTGTGGGTTGGAAGTTTGTCCAACATGAATGAAAAGAAGTTGAGAAGTTTTCATAGTCGGGTTATGGCTGGTTTCTCAACCTCAGTAATCTTAAGGTGTGTGGGCTTCAACATTCAGAATTCCTCAGCCTATGCTGACCTAGCTAATTGCCTGGGTTTGAAGAAGGTGAATGAACTAGAGGTTTAGGCCTGTAGGAAGAATTGAGATGGAAGGAAGACAGTATGAGAAATTTGGCAGTCTGATAAATCAGCCAGCTACAGAGACATAGAGATTCATTCAATCTACATGCTACTTAAAAAGATACCACCTCAAATCAAGGAAGGAAACAAACAACTCATGAGTCCTAGCCATCAAAACCCAGATAAGCAAAGAACATCAGAAGTAAACAGAGAAGAAACAATGCCCAGTGAAGGAAACATCAAGGAGGAAGTCGCCTCCTCACCCAAATTGGCAGGGAAGCTACTATAGATATATTCACTCTGTTCCTCACACTGATGATGTCACGAAGACTGGTAATGAAACATCTGCAAGAAGACAACTGAACTCGCAGAACATGGGGAAGAAAATTTGCCAAACAGAAACAGTTGTTACAGTAATACATTCATCAAAGGAGGGATTGTTTGAGCATATATTGTTCTTTAACATATAACGTACCTTTAGGCAGTTGTGTGAGGAAGAGGTAGACCAGGAGGTTTAATCCTCACTGAAGTCATTATGTTAGCATTGTTGAAGAAAGTTATTCTCCTTGTTTGATTCATATATTTGTATGCTATTCTGAAATGACATAAAAAGTTCTTAGTTAGAGAATGGATATATTTTATTTCTTCCTAGATTCCCTCAAGAAAAAAGAAACTAGGGAGACGACTTCCGGTCCTGGAGGCAACAGGACGTGGGAAAGCTAGCTCTGCTTCCCACGCCTGAAACCTGCTCCCT
>JANHFO010001799.1:113691-124358 GCA_032468095.1 Pareas carinatus
ACCGCCCTGAGTCCTTCGGGAGAAGGGCGGTATATAAATTTAATAAATAAATAAATAAATAAATAAATAAATGATTACAGTGAGTGAACAGGAACTGAGTGCTGGCCATGTGGGCTGTGCTCTTTAAACACTTTCAAACCTGGCACACTGCCAATCGGTTGTTTGGGATTTCCCACGTTCGGAAAATCCCTCCCAGAGCCTTATTAGGACCTAACAGAGACAGGGGAGAATTACATGTTAATATGACATGAGTGTAGAATCATGTTTTACTCACTCTGGAATGAGTCCAAACAAGAGCAACAAAATGATTAGTGGGCTGGAGAGGAAAACATACATACAAACAAACAATGGTTGCAGAATTTGGATATGTCTAATTTAGCGAAAAGGTAGATCAGAGGTGACATGATAGCAATGTTTCAATATTTGAGGGGCTGCCACAAAGAAGAGGGAATCAACCTATTCTTCAAAGTATCTGAAGACAGAATAAGAAGGAATGGCTGGAAACTAATCAAGGAGAGAAGCAATCTTCTTAGAAGAACTAAGGAGAAATGCCCTAACAGTAAGAACAATTAACCCATGGAACAGCTTGCCTTCAGAAGTTGTGAGTGCAACATCACTGAAGACTTTAGAGAAGAGATTGGACAGGGTCTTCTGCTTGTGAAGAGCATTGGAACAAAGACCTTCAGACCTTCCAACTCTGTTGTTCTGTTCTGTTTTCATGCCCAGGAACTGTTGGTTATCTTCTGTGATTGTTGTAGGGTTTCTTATTTCTTTAAAAAAAATTATTGTCTTTTTACTTAATAACAAAAACAGTCTTTAACAATAATGTGGAACAAAGATGGCAAAGATAAAAAACATACTATAGTAAATCATTTTAACAGTAAGCCATACAGTTTTATGCATACTTATTTCAGGCAAATATTATTCAGATATTTATATATATATTAATATATTTATATAAATATAATAATTATCCTTTAACTTTTTACTTTAAACACTTGTATTCAATATGCAGAGCTAGTCATTCATAGATTCCAGTATTCCATTGCTGAGGCGAGGGAGGCAAAAATTCCCCCATTCGATAGACCGTTGCCCTTCTGCTGTTCTGATAGCATTTTGAAAGAAACAAAACCAGATAGATATCTAAATAAATACTTTTATTCAAAACAAACAAAGTAAATATAACGAGGCTTAGATAAAGACTACATCTTTGGAAGAACGCTGGAGGAAAAGGAGAACTCCTCCGATGGTGTCTCGAAGAG
Source organism: Pareas carinatus (assembly GCA_032468095.1). NCBI lineage: Eukaryota > Metazoa > Chordata > Lepidosauria > Squamata > Pareidae > Pareas > Pareas carinatus. The sequence continues at coordinate 114,954 of JANHFO010001799.1, forward strand.
AAGAGTGGAAGGAATGGAATGTGAGAGATAAGCAGTAAAACTATAGATCACAAGGTCTATGACAAAACAAAACAATCCTGACGTCTACAACGTCAGTGTACATAGACATAAATCCACAAGAGATGTGTAGTTTGGTTGACATCCATCATCTAATAGGTATCAAAAAATCAAATTGATGGGTTTTACTAGAAATGAGATTAGAGTCTCCTCTCACTTTCTTACCTTCACTGCACCCCATATTTTAGTAGAAAACCATTTTTTTCCTGATTTTCCTGGTAGGTAAAGGAAGATTTTTTTTTAAAAAAAAAAGGATGTCAGCTATGCAATGGACTATTGAATGTATTTAATTTAAGGATTTAATTATTTGTCTCTCTTCTACAATGAAATGTATCTTCTTCTTTGATCCAACCACCTCAATCTGTAACTGCTCATGAAGATGGATATTATGTATATCTTCTCAGCATGTTACTTTTCTATTAACTATCAAACTACCGGTATTTATGAAGAAAATTCAAACATGATTTTCTCATCCCGAAACTTATGTTCATGCTAGAAGTGAAATCAGTAATTTATTGATATTGCAATTTTATTGTTATTATCTTGAATGTATGTGGTGAACTAAATAAAATGAACATATTTCTTAACTTCACCTTGCTTCAGGCTTAACTTACTGTTTTTGAAAAATAGTATGTCTTTAGATATCTTCAAATTAGCACACTATGTAAAGTTGAATCAGACAGAGCAAGTTTAGTTGTTCCAAACTTCATCTGATCCAACAAAATTGTTCCAAGCTCCGTCTAATCTAACAAATTTGGTTCATGAAATTTTGATCAACTTCCCACTATCTATATTGGTCACCAACAGAAATGATTGTGGGTTGTGATGTCTTAGAAGAAAATACACTCAGATGTTTTAGTTTGCAATAGGTTTAAACCACATACAGAACTAAATGAAGCTGAAATATCAACATCTTAATATTCTCTATCACGTTTCTCCAACTAGTGTGGCTAAAGTTCTATATGCTTTTTTAAAGTCCATATTTTTTAAGCATTCCACCATAAACACAAAGTTTTTTCTCACTAATATTTCCAGGAATTCATGCAAAAATGATGCTATGGCCTATAAATATATATTGAAAGCTAAGATAATTCACTCTCTATTTAGATCACTGTTAAGATAGCTTCTGAAAGCTTATCCAAATGTTTAGTATCTCATAGTCTTCAGGCAGAATGCATGTTAATAATGGAATCACACATTACTCAATCATGGCTTGAATTACTTATGGGACTGTCTCTGCCCAGATGTCTCTGCTTGTTCCATCCACTTTGACCAGAGAGACATTGTCCAAGTCTCATTTACTAAAGAATGCCAGCTGGCAGGGCCCACGAGAAGAACTTTTATTGTCATGATGCCCTTTCTCTGAATTATTATTCCTATGGACTGACCCTTCTTCTCTGGCCTTTTTTTTAACACTTGAAGATTTGGTTCTGAGCTCATGCCTGGAGCACCAGGTGTATGATAAGAGTCTGTCTATTAGCTGTGTTGGAAATTGGATTAATACTAATACTTGCATGTCAGAAGCACCAAAGTGCACCAAAGTGCATCAAAGTGCTTCCTGTGGTGAAAGGATTTGCCAATGACATCACTGTTGCCTAAGGAATGCCCAGTTGGAGGCTCCTTTTGGGTCCCTATGAAGCTGCTCACCACTCATTTATCTACTCATTGTTGCCTACTTTCGAACCATTGGTCTCAGCAGGAGCTGGATCATGGGACAGGAACTCACCCTGCCCCATGGCAGCAGCAGGTCTCAGAGAAGAGTCTGTTGATTGTCAGCCCAACGTTCTAACCTCATGAGCCACAACAGCCCCTGAAGACTGGATTGATAATTTTGCAAATTCTTTTCTCAACTGTTGTATGTTTGATGGAAGTTTGATATATGGTTTTTTCAATCTTGTTAGCCACCCAGAGTCATGTACTCATATATTTGAGATGGGTAGCCATATAAATCAAAGAAACGAATAAATAATCCTCACACAAATGTTCTCCTTTCTGCAAGCCAGCTTTATCCCACTCCATTTTCCATGGATTTTAATTTGGAGATGAGTTCTCTTTTAAAAACAGTCTTTTAAATCTGCCACACACACAAATACATTCATACCAAATTGTTAATTATACCAAGTGATGATGTTTGTGTAGTTGCTATAGCAAATCTAAATAGAATGATTTGAAGATGTTGTCATGCCAGTTAGGGTGCCCGTTCAAACTTCCTGCTATTCAAGCTTTCCCAGAATAGTCTTATAGTTCCCTTGAAGTTAGAACAAATTCCTAGTTACTTAGAACATTGGTGCATTTTTCAAATGATTGGTTGTAGTTGGGCATGGACAGAAATGTGGAGAAGGGGCTACATTATGACATAGTACATTCATGCTGACATTTAATACAAAGTCAAAGAATTCCAGAAAGCCTATTTCCATAACAAACCGTACTCATCTCAATTGCCAATCTGGCATTCTTGTGCAGAACTTAATGTTATATCAGTTTTACAGGCTAGACAACAATACTGCTCAGAACATTTGCTTGTATAGCGAACAATGATGATGTAGATGGAAGATTAATGCATTGCCAAAAGTCCCTAAGATTGCTTAGTGTAAATCGGATACATTTAGAACTCCCTGGATTAATAGATTAAGGAATCACTTGTCACTTTTTGACTAGACAATTGAAAACAGTAACAAATATCTATAAGAAGTAATGGTTGATCCTTCACATTGGTTTATAATGATTGTTTTACATCTGATTTCTTTCCTTCATAAGCAAAAACTGAGTTTTAATCTATACACAGCTTTAAATTTAAGACGTATAGGCATACAATGCAACAATAACTAAGCATGCATAAAAGAAAGTCACTTGAAATTGAAGATTGATCTTAAGTACTGGTTTTGCTCCAATGATAGGAAAGAATTACTCACCTGTGACAACATTGCTCCAAAGTTAACCAGCTAAAATAGAGGTCTTTCATTGATTTGATTTTTTTTCCAGGTCTACTTTGAATTAGAATGGAAACAAAATGCTGTGTTCTGCCAAAACAGAATCCATTGTAGCATCGACAAGTAGCAGTGAAGGCTCTTAGCTGTTTATAATTTTCCTTTCAAAAACGTGTACAGACAAGGATCAATTTAAGAAAGCTGTCTACACATTACTGTAAGTGCCATGTTGAGAAGATACTTGCTGGCTTTTGCTAGCTAGCAAGATAGTTTTGTTGCTGGATGCTGGATGTGAGTCAGCAAATCATTTCCAGAAGAAAGGAGAGATTGTTGAGATCATTCGTGTGACTCTGGATAGCTGCTCCTCATGAGCAAGTGACGCAAACCATAGACCTGCTAGAATTTACATAAAATTCAGATTTGAAAAGCAGCCATGATTTTACCTTTACTTTTTACTCTTATTCTTAACTTTACTTCACTTCTCACTTCCCACTTCCCACTTCCCACTTCTTACTTCTTTTTACTTTTCTTTGATAGCTCGGCAGAGCCTTTTATCTTAATCATGTTTTTGGATTTATTTTTTTTGCTTTGAAACACAGATGAGCAGCAAACTATCTCTTGAACTATTGTTGAGAAGGTGAAAGAATATATTTTTTAAAAAAATCAGTGAAGGTTTATAAGACTGACTTGTTTGATCAGGGTTAAAAGAAGAAAATAGCTACATCTGGTTGCCCTTAGTGGACTTTTGCTGACAAAAGTTGATTGGCATATTATTTTGACTTTATTATTTGCAAAAATCTGTCTACATAGAAATAAATACATATATAGTGACACAATCCTACAAAGGATATCATTAAAAATACTCTCAAGAAAGTTAAGTTTTTAAAAAAGGGGGAGATATTCTCAAATTTATATTTCTAACTTAGAAAAAGAAAGGTGTGTCTTATAATCTATGTAATATGGTATGTTACTTATATGCTGAGGAACATATGCATGATTACTGTTATGATAATGAGTAACTTATATTCAACACTACAAATAGCATCACAAATGACAGAGGAAATTAAATAAAAGGGGAAACATTTTAATTAAATCTTAGTTTATTATTTTGATGTATGGTCTGAATGATACAATATATGAATTCATATATTAATCAAATATATGTATTTGATTAATAATACTTTTAAGAGTTGTCCTATGTCAGAGTCTAGATTGGTTTCCGGAATCCCAGTGAAATCAATAATTACAACTGCTTAATATCTCCCAGCTGCAAAAAAATTGCAGCAATTTCTTCTGTAGAAATAAAAAGAGCAGTAATAATAGTGGGACCATAAAATAGAGAAAGCAATAGAAAATGAAATAGCTAAAGTGCTATGGGACTTTAGAATTCAAACAGACAAGCATTTGCCACATAACACCCCAGATTTAACCACTGCTAATTAGAAAGGCACAGAAGTCTGGATAATGAATGTGACAGTACTTGGAGGGCTCAGAAGAGAAAGTACTAGAAAAAAGACCCGAAAATAGAAATAGAACGATTGTGACCAAAGAAAACAAAGATGGTATTCCCAATAGTAATAGGCACCTTGGATGCAATCTCAAAACAACTGGAGCACCGCTTGAACACCATTGGCATTGACAAATTCACCATCAGTCAATTGCATAAGGCAGCTTTACTTGAAATAGCTTGTATCCTATGACAAACTCTCTAATACCATCAAACATCAGGGCCTATTCTAGATCCTTGGAAAGGACTCCATAAGTTGATAAAAATGCCAAATCCACTCTGAAGATCTAGCAATCTCTAATAATAATAATAATAACAATTACTAGGAATCAATAATTTGATAGAGTTGCAGTTGAACAAAGTTTGTTTACTACCAATGACTCTGAATGAAACCATTTTCACTAACAAGAAACATAATGAAACTGTAATATATCTTTATATGCCAAGCTCACAGTATTTCATGCAGATCTCATGTGTACATCTCAATAGTAGGCTGGAATTTCCACTAGAATTGTAATAATCCTTTCCTCCTTATGTTTTTATTTGTAGCACACTCCCATGTCAGAACGTTCATGTACAAAATAACCTCTGGGCTTTCGCTGGTAAATTCAGTCACCTTCTTTATATATATTTATACTTGCCTTCTTGAGCAATAGCATGAAGCCAAACACAAGGGACAATGGTATTTCATTATCAAAATATAATGAAAAGTGCTTTAAATACAATATGGTCTTCACCCAGAATGTATCTAAGTAGTATGCCAAGTAAGATTTCATTAACTGCTTCTTCTTCCATTATGCACTTTTATAAGGTTTCTTTATAGAGCCTGTTTCTAAGAAACAGGAGAAACCAGCATGATGTTAAATTTTCCATATGCCTATAATTTCAACGAGAGATTGGTGTGGCTGGAGGTATTTCAAGTGTGCATATGATATGAAAAAACAGAATTTACACAAATACCACATGAATATAAAGATTTGACAGGAATATTTGAATAGCATTACATAGGTACGTCAAATTGGAAGAAGTTCAGATTGGTGAATATCTATGAAGCTGCAAATAATAATGGAATGGCAAACATATTAATGCCTTGCCTGTCCATTAAATTTTTGGATAATTTGGGGTGGGTGGGTGGATCAAGGGAAATAGAGAGTATGTATCCATTGTATCTGAAATGCCAATGTCCCGATTTTTCTTTGACTAGCGAGGTTTTCTTTTAGCCTACAGTTTTACTTACATGATTATTTACAAATAGAATCAAAATGCATTTCAGCCAACCTGAATGCTTGAGGCAGGGAAGAAAGCAAATGAGAAAATAATAATGTCTTTATTTTTACATTCAGCTTTTTATAAGATAAATAACGTCAACTAAAGCAAAGTGGGAAGTACAAATAAAATCTGAATTCATAAATGCTTTATTAATATGTAGTGGAGATAATCTGAATTAAATATTTGGTTGCATTTATATCAGTGAGTCAAATTTAAGTGTGCCTTTAAAGAAATCATGTGCACATATATGATATGGATTAACACTTCACCCTATGGAACCGGGGAGCATTTGCTTCCAATTAAGGCTGTGCAGTATAAGAAAGAGAGAGAGACTTGTCCACCAGATGTTGTGGACAAATATAGATGGATCATGCAAAGATGAAGTCTACACTTTCTTGGCAGATGTTTTTTGGCCTTTGCATAGATTTATAGATAATCTATCTCTAATGATGTAGAACACACAGGATTGCTTTCTCAATTTCTTTAGAAATTGTAAATTCAAATGGTCTACTCAAAACAAACAATATTTTAGAACTTGAAAATTCCTTTCTGTATGAAACCGCTGTTAAAACATCCAGACATCTCTTACTACTTTGTTATGTAAAAGGATCCTTCCAAGATAGGGACAGTACCAGGAGACATTCTCCTCTAGGTATTGAAATAGTAGAGGAAGGGGGGATCATGTACAATTCATTCCAGACTGTTCATTCCAGATAAATGGAATCATGACATTTTCAATAGAGTTGCTCATGACAAAAGCAGCAAAGAAAACATTTTAAAGGGAACAACCCAAGAGGAAGAAAAAAAAGAATTAATAGATCAGAAGAATTTGGAACCCTTATAGAAAGCACAATCCCTTATATCCCATCAGTCAGGCTCAGGTGGACACTATTTTCCTTCCATATCAATTTCTATATCTTTCTATGTTTGGTTCCCAAAACAAATTACTAGATGAACTATCACATAAAATTGAATATGATCTTCCATCCTCATCCTTCTCTTCCACAATCCCAAAGAAAATAATTTTGATTCTACAGAGTGTAGACCCTCTTTTTGTGATACTTGATTTGTTCATTTGGTTCATTTGATTTCTTGCAAGTGCATTTCATATGCTCAGAACACTGTACAACTTTTTCTGGATTATATTATTAGATGTAAGGCCTTGGTCAGTCCTGACATCTTGAGTCACAACTTTCAATTTCTATCAAAGTTCTGGAACACCATCTTCCAGCTGGTAAGCATTTTATCCCCAAATCATGTGGATTCTAACTGATGGTCACACTCTTGATCTAGTTTTTCTTTCTGGGCAGTGAGAATATGATCTGAATTTATGGGGTATTGAGATTTCATCCTTGTCATGGTCAGATCATTTCCTGCTAAGACTTGACTTTAAGATGCCACTCCTCCATCGCAGGGAGGTGAAACCGATTAAGTGGCTTCGCCCTAGGCGCCTAATGGACCCTGAAGTGTTTCAGAAGGAACTTGGAGAGATTCCTGACTTTCTTGTCCACAGTTCGGTCGAGATCCTAGCTGCTGCCTGGCATAAGGCTGCATTTGGGGCCTTGGATCGAATTGCGCCTTTGCACAGTGAATCCATCCAATGTCAGTGGATCCAGGAAAGCTCCTTGGTTTACTGAGGAACTCAGGGAGATGAAACGCCAGAAGAGACGCCTAGAGCGATGCTGGAGATCCAGCAAATTCTAATCTGATCGAACACTGTTAAGATCCTTTATTAAGACTTATTTGGTGGCAATACAGGCAGCAAAATGCTCATATATTTCCACTCTTATTACGTCCGCAGAATCTCGCTCAGTCGCTCTGTTTAAGGTAACTCGCTCCCTTCTTAATGTTGAGGGAGCAGAGGAGCACTTACAGGATAGAGCTGAGGAATTTGCACAATTTCTGTAGGATAAAATTGCTCAGATTTGGATGGATCTGGGCAGGGTCTACTGAGATGACAGAGGCAGGTCCTCATCCTATTATATGGGAAGAGTTTGAGCCGGTGACTCCTGAGGAAGTGGACAAGGCTGTAGGAGCGATGAGTTCCTCCACTTGCTTACTGGACCTGCGCCCTTCCTGGCTGATTTCAGCTAGTAGGGAGATTTCACGAGGCTGGATCCAGGCGTTAATCAACGCGACCCTGGGTGAGGGGTCCTTCCCGCAACCTTTAAAGGAAGCGATTGTGAGGCCCCTCCTCAAGAAGCCATCCCTGGATCCAGCAGAACTAAGAAATTTTCATCCAGTCTCTAAACTATCCTTTTTGGGGAAGGTTGTAAGAAAGTGGTAGTAATGCAACTTCTACAGTCATTGGATGAAACTGATTACCCAAACCCTTTTCAGTCTGGCTTCAGGTCTGGCTATAGCACAGAAATCGCTCTGATCACATTGATGGATGATCTCTGGCGAGCCAGAGATGGGGGTCACTTCTACATCTTGGTGCTACTTGACCTCTCAGCGGCCTTTGATACCATTCACCATGGTATCCTTCTAAAATGACTTAGGGAGCTAGGAATTGGGGACACCATTCTGTGGTGGTTCCCATCCTATCTCTATGATCGTTCACGATCGGTTTTGACAGGAGGTCAGAGATCAACCCCTCCTATTCAATATCTACATGAAGCCACTGGGTGAGATCATCCAACGATTCGAGGTGAGATATCAGCAATATGCTGATGATACACAGCTTTATATCTCTACTCCACATCAATTCAATGAAGTGGTGGACGTGATGTGCCGATGCTTGGAGGCTGTCCGGGTCAGGATGGGAGTCAACAGACTCAGACTTAACCCAGACAAGACTGAGTGGCTGTGGGTATTGCCCCCTAAGGACCATAATATCTATCCATCCTTAGTTCTAGGGGGAGAGAAGAAGGGAATTTAGGAGTGAGAATGATGAAATAAAGGATGGCCTTGATGAAGAGAGGGAAGATCCACTACCAAACCAAAAAGCTCTAATGAAGAGATTTATGAAATGTAAGAGATGCTGCTCTAATTCACATAAAGTCAAAGGAGAGAATAGGGGAAGTACATTCAGACTTATAAGATTCTGTTACTACAGCCACTCTAATAAAAGTAGCTTTAGGCCTACATGTTGCATCCGGAGCTAGAAAGCCAGTTTTGGAGATTGTTAATTAGCTCTGTATTTTCCCCCTCCCAGTTCATTGACAGTCTGGTATTTTTATTGGTTAAAGCGCTTGCAAGTGCTTCTATTTAAACTGCATTGTTATTGTACTAGCATGGAGAGTTTGCCTGCGAGTTTTGATTAAAAAATACTTGTTATCCGACTACTTGTCCTGACTCATTCCTCTGACTCAGATGCACCATGTGGCAACGAAGGTGAGATTCCCTAGAGGAAGAGGGCAAAGGAATCATTGAATTATTTTACGGTCCTCAAGAAAATGTCTACAATCAATAGGCTTGCCCCGTACGACCCGCAAAAGAAACATGGAAAAGATTTATGGCGCATTTGATTTTTTCATTCTATTCCACAATATTCCAAATATAACAGATGATCAGCAAAAGACTCTATTTCTGAGTAACTGGTCATGAAGCATTGGTCGTGTTGGTGGATGATCTCTGGAGGGCCCAGGATAGGGGTTGTTCCTCTATCCTGGTCTTGTTAGACCTCTCAGCGGCTGTGCCGGT